>QPKB01000008.1:9758736-9850158 GCA_003546025.1 Camphora micrantha
GATGCTTGTATTCCCTATTCCAGGAAAGTTCTCCACTGTTTATTCATTCTCGCGCGAAGTTGAAATTCTCCATTTTCCATGGCCATGCAGAGAATCTATGGATTAGATTATCCGAAACCTTCTAAAGTGTTGTTGACTAGGACTTGTGGAAGAATTATAAGGGGCTCAATTTTCAGGGGCTCCGGCCGTACTAGGCATGCGGTTAGGCGGTTTGTATGGCTCGAAACCATGCTCAACTTGACTCTACTGGATTTTAAATGTTGACCGTATATAGATTATAGTCCATAGTCATATCTTCAATTGTCCACGTGGGTTGAGGGTTCATAGATCTACAATGTATATGTTGTGGGTTAAATTTAGAGATGTAAATGGGTCCCGCTTCTCTGATTACTCGGAAGCTCCAAACCCCTTAATAACTGAGTTTGGATCCTTATTTAGCTAGGTCCCGATGAGTAAACGGGTGCAGGTCCAAGTTTTTTTGTTTTGGACCGGTGACCTAAACGGATCTAGGCCCACCTTGGTTCCGACCCACGGAACCCATGACCCGACATTATTACCTCATTTTTCTAGAAATCATCCCCAAAAGCTATATTTTCTCCAAATCATTCTTTATCTAGACACGTCTTATATATAGAGCTGGTATGGGTTTTGGCTTCATCTTTCTATTAACGATTCTGGTCGGTTTCGCTTTCGTGTCTAGTTTCATCTTCTCATTAACGTCTTAGTTTTAGGTCGAGCATGGACCAGAGGACCGGAACGAATCCGTTTACATACCTAGTTAAATTGATGGTTGCCTAATTTAGAAAGTCGATGTGACTGGATTGTCATGTGTTTAGATCCATGTAATTGTGCCATATGTGTCGAAGAACAACAACAATGCAGCAAGACCAGCCCGAAGGCACCATGAGACCTCACATATATAGGTATAGCTCTCAGGCAATGGCAGACCCAACACTTTCATGTTTGTTTTGGGGTAAATCCGAAATCTTCATGTGAGTTTTTAGAGACGTACCCAGAATCTTTATACAAGTTTTGGAGTAGACTGAAGTCCAATGGGGGTGACTGCCCCCATAACAATGTAGGAAGGTAAGATGATTGAGGCCATTGTTCCATGAAATTGAATTCCTGTGTTTCTAAAATTGGATTAAATTGAATAAGTAGTGGTAAATGTCCAAAAACTGACCCATGAAATAATTTTTTCTTTAATGAAAATGAATACATGAAGATGGGAAATGAACACTCAGCCACATTGAAGTTCCATCTATATCTTACCAAATTTATATCATTTACTACTCTCCTCTTTAATAGTCCTTTTGTGAGACCTCATTGACTATAAACTCCCATGTATCAATTCAATGCAAATGGCTGGCCCTAAAGGTAATCCAAGTCACCAATTAGAGGGCCTGCTGAATGGATGGTCGTCCAGTAACATTTTTATCATCTTCATCCCTTATATCAGATGCCTTTGGGCGTCCATGAAGGCAGAACTGATGTGGATGGTGATGGCCACAGGTGGGTCTCTTGATGACATCTAGTATAGCTATTGAGAATTCGTGAAAATAACACTAGAGTTTTTAGTGAATTTCTTTAGTCACAGTAAGCTGTAAGTCAAACTTTCATATCACATGAATTGGTAGACTAACAGTCGGTCCAATCATCAATATGGACCGCAGAAATGTTCCAACTGACTGAGTATGAGTGGACAATTTTTGGTCTAAGTCGACTTCGAATCCGTATAGGGACTTCGGGGCAGTCTTATTTAGGTGCTAGTGGAAAGGGCGTGGGCTAGGTAAAAATGTCAAATGAGCCGGCCGGCCCTAGTCAATGGCCCGCGGCACAGCACGGCACGTGCTGGGCCGAGGGAACGGGTACGGCCCACTGCAGGCAAACTCATCCATAAGGGTCGGCCCGCTTAGCTTGCCCAAAAATAGCTATTTTAAAAAAAAAAAATTGTCCATTTATCACCACAACACCCCCCCCCCGAAAAGTCTTAAAACGGTGTATTTTGTATCCTCTTCAATTTTACGAAGTCTATAAATACTCTAACCCTCCCATTCTTCTCAATAGAGTCGGTCGAGTTTGACCGAACCACTTAAATATCTATGTCATTCTCTGTGCTTGTGTTCTAATTTTTAATTTTAATACAGAAAATGAGAAAAAAAATTAATCGGGAAACAAAATTAAAGAGGCACGCCCGGCCAATCGCCCGCTCAGCCAGAGATTTGGCCCGGCCCGTTTGACATTCCTAGGGCTAGCGCCTGAGGTCTATGTTTTCAAAATCCAAATAGGTTACAGTCCTATTAATACCTATTATGTTCTTTGCATCTAAGTCGTCGAAGTCAATTTAAGGGAACAACCGTTAGAAGTCAATTTCAACGGAACAACCGTTAGATTAATCACACACGCGAGGGACTCCCTCCATTTCCAACTGAAAATAAAGTAAAAGTAAAGCAAGTTCATCACATGTTCATATAGTCAATCTAACGATGGCTATCATACTGATTTGATTAATAATTTATATGTTGATCACAAAGATAGGGTTTTGGTGTATGCATTCGGGATTGGATTTTGAAAATGTAGGCCCTATCATACATTAATTCAAGAAGGGCAACGCCTCATTCTGCCCATAACTGTCTCATCTAGCAAGAAAGTGGTAATTTCTCATAAAATTCATTTTATGACAATATGATATCGTCTTCAGAATTATTCAAGAATTAGGCAAAAAAGCAACTTAAAGACACTTTTGGTCCACCAGATTTAGGAAATTTACATTCATACAAGGTTCTAATTTATCATTCATTTTGGCAATTTAATCTCAGAAATTCAAGTAAGTCCTAAACCAATTGCACTTACTCTAAAAGGATTATTATTATTTTTTTTTTTTTTTTGATGAAACTGAATTCGTAGGAAATCTAAGAACTGCATTTCCCATCAAGATTGTAAAAATTGAAGAAAGAAACCAGTCACCTTTATAAATCATATCCCAGGAAGAACTCCATAATATTTGTTATAATCAATTTACCATGAATTCCTGATATTTCAATTAATGAACAAGCCTTAAATGCTAAATGGCATTATTTGAAACTCCCATTAAATATATATAGGAGAATATTCATATGTATCGGATGGATGCACATGAATATCCCCCATATAATACTATGATATATATATATATGGAGGTGCTTCTATGAGAGACGCTCTCACCAAGTTTATGAGAGATGGGTAGGGGCCCTCACCTCCATATCTACTCTCACCAACTTAAATGCAAGGACCCCCAACTTAAATGTGAGGGTCCCCTCCCATCTCTCACTAACTTAGTGAGAGTGTCTCTCACTAGAGCACCTCCCATATATATATATATATATGTGTGTGTGTCTGTGTGTGTGTGTGTGTGTGTGTGTGAGAGAGAGAGAGAGAGAGAGAGAGAGATGCTCCTATGAGAGATTGGAGTGGGGGCCCTCACATTTAAGTTGTTGGCATTAGATATGGATGTGAGGGCGCCCACCCAATCTCTTATATAGGATGAGAGATATCTCTCATAAAAGTATCTCCCTATATATATATATATATATATATATATATATATATGAAGCGAATTGGATTCAATTGGAAATTGAAAATTTGATTTTGACGGGAGAATCTTTTTTTACTATCCTATTTATTTTGAAGGCTAAGATTTGATATTTTCTTCTGCCCCATCAATAATGAGAGGATCCTCCACCACTGTATGTTTCATGTACCTTATAAATGCTACATGCGGCATACCTAACGGGTACTCTCTCTTTGCTTGTAAATGGGATCAAAGTGATATTTCTTAAAATTATTCAGGTGAGAACTAACAATCTAACTAGTCACTGATCTCAAGAATTGGTGAGGCCAACCTAACAACCCATCCACCCCATGTACAAACAGGGACCCCTTGATAGTCATTGATCCCAAGAATTGGCACACATTCAAATAATGGTAACATCCAATTTATAATATCTCTCTCTCTCTCTCTCTCTCTCTCTCTCTCCTTGTAAATGAGATTCCATATATAATGGTGACATCTATCATAATAACTCTCTCCCTTTCCTTATAAATGAGATCAAAATGAGAATTTTTTTTTTTAATAATGGTAACGTCCAAATCATTTTCATGAAAACTCCCATACATTATATTGATTAGTTCTCTTTTAGGTCTTATTAGATTAAAAGATTATTGGGGGATTCGGCGTCGGGTCCCTAAACATTTCACTTTATTGCCTTAGGTCCACAATCTTTTCTTATAGTGTAATAGGTCATTTTTCCAAATTTGGAAACCTAAAATGTCTAATTTACCCTTTCTTCAAATCATATCCCATGATTAGTGGGACAAGCCATTAATAATGGTCAACTACCATTAAATTAGGCACGATTAATAACATTCCACTAATGAGATTTTCAAATAAATTTCAAAAAAACAAAAATAAGTTTCAAAAAATAGGAAACAAATTTCAAATAAATTTCTAAAAATGAAATAAATTTAAAAAATGCAAATAAAATTCAAAAGAACGCAAATAAATTTCAAAAAATGAAATGAATTTAAAAACCCCAAATAAATTTCAAAAGAAAGCAAATAAATTTCAAAAAAAGAAGTAAATTTAAAAAAAAAACACAATAAATTAAAAAAAGCAATAAATTTCAAAAGAACGCAGATAAATTGAAATAGACACAAATAAATTTCAAAAAATATAAATAAATTTCAAAAGATGAAAATTAATTTCAAAAGATCCAAATAAATTTAAAAAAATATAAAAATAAATTTCAAAAGGCTCAAATAAATTTCAAAAGAAGTAAATAAAATTAAAAAAACGTAAATAAATTTAAAAAAATGCAGATACATTTGCCAAAACTAAGACAGCGCCGGATTTCCAAATTAGCGAATAATGTGGCAAAAAACTCAAGTCTTTTTGTCAAAAACTCAGTTAAATTTATTTCAAAAAATATAAATAAATTTTAAGAGACACAAATAAAATTAAAAAACACAAATAAGTCTACCAAAAACTCATATAGACTTGTTTAACTCAGATAGATTTGTTCCAGAAGTCAGATAAACAGCCTAAAACTTAGATAGATTTGTCCAGAACTCAGATAAATTCATCCAGAACTCAGACAGATTTGTCCAAAACTCATCCAGAACTCAGATAAATTCATCCAGAACTCATACAGATTTATCCAGAACTCAGATAAATTCATCCAGAACTCAGATAAATTTGTGCCAGAAGTCATATAAATAGCCAAAAACTCAAAAAAATTTGACATAAACTCATATAAATTTATTAAAACTCAGATAAACTTCTTTCTCTGGTGATGGCGCAGCACCCTCGACTGCGTTTGGATCTCATGGTGGGGTCCAGTCGAAAAAACAACCTGGCTTATGAAATAGGTTAGGTCAAACCTGACCTCGACTCAACCCGGCCTGAACTGTTGCAGAGCCCAAGCCACCTTCACTGCAAACGGGTCGGGCTGACCTAGATCCAACCCAAAAAACAAACCCAACCCAAATCGATCTTCTTCTTCTTCAAGTTTCTGCAACAGAAACTCAATTCCAGAACCCTCTTCCGATCTTCTTCCTTTCTCGCTTCGGCCATGGGACGACGACAGGAATGGCTCCGGCGACGTGCGGCGGCGGCGTGCGACAAGCGGCGCCGGCAGTGTGGAATTCCGACGATGTTTTCACGCCTCTCCTCATTCTGCAACAGACACAGAAGACCTTCGGTCTTCTTCTTCCTCGGTCACGGCAGCGGAGCTTCTTCTTCTTCTTCGATCGACGGCAGCGGCGTTCCACGGAGCTTCTTCTCCGATCGAACTTCTTCTCCGATCTTCTTCTCTGACGATCGTGACCCACTAGCAGATCTAACGATCTTAGCACAACAGCGGCGTTCCACGAAGCTTCTTCTCCGATCTTCTTCTCTGATGATTGTGACCCACCAGCAGATCTAACGATCTTCGGACAATTCGCGGCCCTTTCAAAATCCGATTTAATGGATCTTCTCCGATCACGCCAAATGGCTTTCATTCAGGAAGAAGAGGGATAATGCAAAATGAAAGGAGGGATAATCCAAAATTTAAATTTTAAAATTTCAAAATTTTATGCCTAAAATGGTTGAAAGGGTAAATCAGTCATGTAAATTGTGTCCGGTGACCTCTGGGTGCAAACAGTCTAGCTGCTTAGACTAGAGCCCGTAAAAAGAATTTGCTTGGACTGGAGGCTGGATAGATTCAATTCTAGGAACCTTTTGCTAATTATCTCAAAATTATTTATTCAAATCTTTTCAATTTTCTAAAAAATAATGAAGATTTTATATTCCATTCACTTTTGTTATTCATGGGTGTCAAGTTTTAATGCATTCTTATTCATTAACTTTTTTTCATTCAATAGAATCAGTTAGAGATTTTATTAATAGAAATTATTATTTTATTAGGCCCGGGCCTTTGTTTAATTTCTAATTGGTTTTGACTGTCCAATTGACTTTCCCGTCAATGCCTCTCTACATTCCTTTTGTCCCTTTCTTTCAGTTTGTAATTTTCACTTATCTCTTACCTTTACATAACATGCCTCATTTATCAAGAGATTGTGTCAACCCTTTTGGTTCTTGGATTTTTATTTTTATTATCTCTTCCTTGAATCTCTCTCTGATAATCTTTTACTTCACAACTAGTAACACAGGCCCGGGCTAAAAAATAAAAATATTTTTTTATTTAATATTTTCTTTAGAATGGTATTGATAAATAAAATAAATATATAAATATATTATTTCAAAAAATGGCTAGGGTCGAAAAAAGCAATGGAGAAATGAATAAAGAAAATCTTTTCTTAATAACCCAAAATAATGAGTAACATGAACCAATAAGAAAAATAATAATAATAATAAATAACATGTATTATCCATTCACGTGCGCATTTCATGAGGTTGAATCACTAAAAATCAATAAATGAACCTCAAGAAAATACAATGGCAAATGCATCAAGCAAAATCAATATATTGAGTTTTAGATATATTATTCATCGATGAAAATTCTTTCAAAGAAGAAAAAACTTTTTTCAATCTTCTTATTCGTGGAAAAAAAAAGAAAAAAAAACGTAACTAATGGAGTTTTTGCCACTAAACATTAATGATTATCGATGACACTTGGAATTTAATATATATAACTCCAACTCCTAGCGATGCCTCAAAGAAGAAATTAGCATGATCAATAATATGCATTCGCAAATGCATATTATTTCCTTTTTGGGCCTATTTGTTTCCCCATATTGATCATCCAACTCCCTTGGTCCTCCTTGAATCAAGGTTAATTTTTATAAATCAATTGGCATGTGGTGGGCCACTTCAAGCATACTTCAAGCCTTTGTGAAGTAAAATCTCTCGTGTGGGACTTAGGGATTTATTATAAGATTTTCATCGGTAAAAATCTCAGAGCTTCATACATATTATTGGGTTATGAGTTTTTTATGTGATTAATGGCATATGGTGGGCCACTTCAATTAAGCTTCATACTTTTGTGAAGTAGCAATCTCACATGTGAGGCCTATAGTGCAAGCCGTGTAGCCAATTAGAAACTAAAAGGCGTGGAAACTAACAACAATTGCATACCAATAATTATGTGGGGTCCACCTTGTGGATCTCAATCACATGTATGGTCCATATGCTCTCAGTGAATGCAAGCGTGCATCAGGGTGGGCCCTGATCGGAGCTCATTTTGTCAAGTAATAAAAAGCATAGCAGTATGTAATATGCATGGAGAGTGATTTGAGGATTAAGATAAGAAGATAAAATAGAAAAGTTAAGGAAAAAGAGATTTTAGGGGAAGTTAGAAGGATTTAGAAATGTAGGTTTATGAAATCATAATCATAATTTAAATGGAGAGATTTAGGAAGGAGATTTGGGAGGTGTAGTGGCCCACATTAAATCCAAAGGTGTGTGTTTTTATAAGTATTTTTATTATAGGAGAACTCACCTGCTGATGACATGGCACCCTCCTCCCCGTTTGCTTTAATATATATACTAGTGCAATAGATAATTAAGAAATTATTAGAATTTTTAAATAGAAATATATCTAAATATTTAAATAAATTATAAATAAATATTAATATATAATTCATAATAAAGATTGAAACTCATTATAGAAATTTTGGGTAGGTGGAATATTTAGGGAAAGATCAAGTAAATAGTAAAGATTTTAGGACATTGATTTGATTATATTTGTGCTTAGCTATAAATTGAGTGTCATTTCAGAATTAAATGTGGATTTTAGAATTAATTAGCTTCCACAATAGGCCCACAGATTAATTAATCCTACCAAATACCCAAAAAATAAGGAGAAAAATGTCCATAATGGGCCCCACAGATTAATCTTATTAAATATTGAAAGGAAAATAAGAAGAAAAAAGTAGTATAATATAGCCTATGAAAGTGGCATGCGCTCTAGTATAAAAAAAGCTCTAAGCGTGTTGGTATAAAAAAAGAGTAGACCTCGTAAATTGTAAGTTTGGAAATAAAGAAGACTTGGATTTCATAACTAAAGAGAAGTTATTATTGTATGCTATGTTTTAGGAAAGGGATAAGTATTTTATTTCAAAAGTATTTTAAATTTGCATTGAAATATTTTAGGTGATGAGATTAGATTAGAAGGGTAATTCCGAAATGTAAGACTGCAAAAGATTTGAGGATGCGCCACGTGTCCCTCTCCCAAGAAGTCTCATGCTGCCACGTGTTGCTCCTTTGCAAAAAGGTTGCTGCTTTTATATATAATATAATATAATAATAATTGCCACAGGGTTCCCATCTATTCTTATTTCCTACCACAAGCACCAAAATTTCGACACTCTTAACCACTCCTAAAATTTAGGATCGGTCACTCCAAGATATGAGTTTGAGGGAAGGGGAAATTAAAATTGATGGGAAAGAATCATTCATTATTTTTCCTACCATTGTTTAATGATACGATAGTGATCACTTATGGTGGTGAATGGTGACAGTAAATCATGGTTTGTTCCATAAATCAGTATAATCTTTTCCATATTAATTATCGTATATATATGTTTATTGGAAACAAACACTTTCCTTGGCTACATTGCTGAATGCATAAGAAGTCACCACTCTCTAGTCCATAGGGTCAGCTGAAACACTTGAAGTAACTATGAAAGGAAAGTAAAAACAAGAAAAAAAAAAGGACTAAATGAATTCTTTTAATTAACATAATGATTTTTACGAGTTAACACAGTGCATTGAACTATATATGGATCATCCCACCATTAGCGCCTAGGTAAATCCTACATGCTTTTTTTGTTGCTTTACAAGAATGCTCTGTAAAATGTAATATCGATTCACATGTTAACAAATGTTCAACTGTAGACGCTAATATTTGTTCACACATTAACAAGTCAATTCGATATTTAAAAAAAATAAAAATGGAGAATAGAATTGAGACTACTAAATTGCATTTGTTTTTTGTTTTCAATACACAATTTGTGTAAGAAAAATAGATAAGATATTTCATCTATTGTATCCAAACACATCACTATTATATCAACTTTTGTGTAATACCACTAATTATGTTGCTTGGGCTCACCATGAGCGGTTTTTCGCGAGTTATTATATATGAAACGGGTAGGATTCAATTGGTGAAATTAGACTCCAATTCTGCGACCTTTGAGTTTTCAAAGTAGATTTTATGAGGGACAGATTCTGCGACCTTTCTAGTTTAATATAGCATCTGCAATCCGAATAAAAGAAATATGGTTCAGATCAATCCGAATCAAAGAAATAGGGTTCAAATGATTTAGATTTCAATCTATATCCTACAATCTTCTTTCTTTTCGTTTTTTAAATCCGGATGAACAAGGAGAAGTTCTATTGAGATTTCTCATATTTCGACGAAAGAAGAGCTTCTAACAATACAGTGTCGTATTGTTTTCGTTTTATGTTTCTTATATCTTGAGTATTTTTTTATACAATCCAGTCGTGTCATTCGCTATAAATTTATATGAGTTTATAAGACAAACTCAAATAATTACACAAATTTATCTGAGCTATGAACCAAATTTATCTAAGTTCTAGACAAATTTATCTGAATTTTAGAACAATTTTATTTGAGTTTTGCACAAATTTATCTGAGTGCTGGAACAAATATATCTGAGTTTTGGACAATTTCATCTAAGTCTTGGAACCAATATCTGAGTTTGTACAAGTTTATCTGAGTTCTGGAACAATTAATGTGATTTTGCGATAGACAAATAGATAGAGTTCCAACACAATGAATGTTCGCAAATGACAAAATAATCAACTTCCTTGATGTTGAGTGAGCGAATATATGTTAAAAGTTTGTATGAAGA
Source organism: Camphora micrantha (assembly GCA_003546025.1). Classification (NCBI taxonomy): domain Eukaryota; kingdom Viridiplantae; phylum Streptophyta; class Magnoliopsida; order Laurales; family Lauraceae; genus Camphora; species Camphora micrantha. The sequence goes on from QPKB01000008.1 coordinate 9,769,093, forward strand.
GATGCCTGGACTAGTCGAGATCTTGTATCCTCTTGGGTTCGAAATCAAACGAACCACTTCTACTACAACTAAATGGATAATTAAACAGACTCTTTGAAAAGGTTAAGATTCTTGCGGTAATCTCTTTTCCTGATTCACTCTCCCTACTTTCCTTGCAGTCGAAATTCAAAAACCCTTTTTTTCTCGCTTTCCTTCCTTCTTTGGCAAGCCTCCTTAATTTTAGCCTTTGAGGTTTTTGAATAAAGCGATAAGAGGTGAAGAGGATATTATTAACTTTTCAAGTTCATGAAACGGATGAAGGGACCTGTGGCTGTATGAAACTGGATGAAGGTACCTTTGGCGGTATGAAACTAAATCGTGGACAGTTTGTAATAAAAACCAGCTTGAGGGACCTCCGGCGAAATGCCTTCTTAATTTTAACTTAGTTTTTTTTTATCGATGGAGAGATTTTAGGAACTTAGATGGAGAGGCAATCTGGACTCTCTTCATTTATCAAAGATTTTACATTGTCTATAAAAATTAAAAGAGTATTCCCATAAATAAATAAATAAATAACTGCCAATCTGATACTATTGAGAGTCTACTGATTCATAAGTATATATATCTTTTGTGGGCCCACCTAATACATGCATGGTTCTGAAACATTTATCTAATACGCATTACCAAATTCAAATCTATAATTGGTATTTATCTACATGATTTCCTATTTTGCAACTCATCTCATACACACGGTTCTGATACATTGTTTGTGGGCCCACATGGTTTGATTAAGTTGATAACGCAACTCATGATTTACAAATCTCTCTAGGCTAATATGATTCTCCAATAAATCCCCAACAAATTACATGACCACTAAACTCTCTTGGCTGATTGATCTATAAAAGGCAGGCCACTCAGATTTAACCTAACTTGACTCAACCCATTGCCACCAATGGGTCTAGTGACATGGACCGACTCTCACTTAAGTACTGGATCATGCTCGGTTGTTAGACTTATTCGTTGTATCTGACTCAGTACTATTGAGCTGACTCGGCCTAAGAAAATGCTAGCGTGGCGAGATAATAAAGAAAGAGACGTTGCAGGAGAAGAAAAATAGAAGAGAAATTAGTCAAAATATCGTGATTCTCTTACGTCAACATGCCGGCGGCCGTCGTTGCTCCATTTCAAACTCCTTGTTTATAATTGGGGGCTTAGGGTTTCTTTGTTTGAACCTTTAAAAACATGACTTTGACTCTTTTCCTTTTAGCTAAAATACAATATTATCATATTGAAAAAAAGAGAGGAAGAGGGTCCCAACTTTAATGCACATCTAGTCTAGAGAAGAAGGGAATGAAAGTAGTACAAGTTGCACTAATCACTCATCTATATGTAAAAAAAAAAGAAATAAAAATTAACCACAATAGTATTGATAGAGGATAAAAAAACTTCATATTTTACTTAACATAAAAAATAATGAAAGATTGAAGGTAAAATTAATAGACTTTACCTTGAATTTTATGTACAATAAGAAATTAACAAAAATTTAAGGTCAGAGTTAGCAGAATTCGAAGGAAAAATATTCTTTATAAATGTAAAAATAGCTAGGTACAAATAATCACAAAGAAAAAATGTATTAAGTCCTGGTAACGAAGATTTCAACAATATAGAAGTAAGGAAATAAAGAAAAAAAGAAACAAGTTGTTAAATTAAAAATATATATCCATCATTACTGACATATGCCTGGGCACTTAAAAACTAATGTTAAATTTGTATAATGTTTGCAAAAGTTTCTTTAGGAGGAATTTAATTCATTTCCTGCTTGGCCTACTACTAGATTAATTTCCTGCAAAACACAACTAAAATATATAAAAGGGATAAAAGTAGTAAATTCCTACTAGATTAATTTCATGCAAAACACAACTAAAACATATAAAAGGGATAAAAGTAATAAATTCTAAAATACAAATATAATAAAGAAAATACAGGAAAGAAAAGTAGAGCACATAAAGGCCCTAGAGGCAACTCCAAATCCAAAAATACTTCCAAGTCATAGCTCTTGAAGCTATGGGTGTAGACAATTGGGAAATGATATGGTGGATATTTCTTTGCGGCAACTGTTACATGCATTGGATCTTTCCTGTCACATGTGACTAAGGCCCCAACATATCCATAACTATTTTCAATATCTTTTCCACAATTTTATATATAAAAATTTTTATATGGCGCAGTGGTGCCTTTTGCAATGTGGGTTTGGGTTTTGCCTAACCCATACCAAATCCGACCTGTTATTTTAACCCTAGACCTGCTACTTTAAAATGAGACTGGATCCAATGCTAGTTGATTATATATCAAACATTTGTGAGATTTGTGAACATGTTTTACCAATTAGAATTATCTAATTAATCCATTTTTTGTCAGATTAGCGACCTGTTTTTTGTACAATATTATCTCCGATCGACGCTGGTTGAATATCTAAATTCCTCAAATCTTGTATCCTTGATGGATTAAAAAAATTTTAAGTATTACCTAGCATTAATTTGGAATGTAGAATTTGGAGTAAGACCGAAGTGACAGTACGTCCACAAAGTTGAATATTTAAGATCTCACTGATCAAATATCTGGAATGTAGAATTTGGAGTAAGACCGAAGTGACAGTCCACAAAGTTGAATATTTAAGATCTCACTAATCAAATATGGAATTCCAAAGAAACGCCCCTTAGTCTTTGGCGTTCTCTTTTGCCTTTGTCTCTGGTGTGCTCTTTCGCCCCTTGGTCAAACATGAAATTTGAAAACACTTAGCACATATGAAATCTTCCTGAGAAACACCTCTAAACAAACACCCCCTGACCTCTTGTGTGTTCTTTCGTCCATGGTTTAAAATCTCGGTCTCGATTGCGGTATCGGCCGGGCTGAAAAACCGATATGATATTAGTATCAGCCTCGGATATCGGTCAGTCGTTGTCGTCGTGGTGCGAATTTTTCTTTAATCCAAAAAAATTCCTAAAAATGTCCAAAAAATCCAGAATATTAGAAAATACTGGAAAATAATATTTTTTTCCATTAGTAACAACAATAAATCAAAATCTCGGTCACCTTAAGTTATGAATCCTGTCTGTGTCGCAGTTCGCTGTCTTCTCCAGTATTTCATATAATGCAACCATTATTGATGCTCATGATCAATTTATTAGTGTAAAATATAAGAAAATAATTAAAGATAACATATGAATCATCATTTAATACTAACTCAATCAACAAATAAGTTGTGAAATTCAAGACCCTGAAGATGACATATTAAAATCAGAAACATGATATGATGGTGAGATCGATAAATCATAAAGCACTTGGGCATCAAAAGGTTCATGGTTTACCTGAAATAAGAGGGGACTAGTAGAGTGTAGAGACCAGAGAGAGATTAGTGAGTATGAGTGTATTACACACTATTAATAATCTTTTGGTATCACAAATATTCTAACAAGTAACAACAATTTTTTTTAGAAAAAATGAAGATTTAAAAAAATCATTTTGAAAACTCTAAATATATAGATCTAGCATAAAAGTATGTAGATCAATCATTTACACACCATACAATGATCATGAATCATTAAAAAAATATATTTATGATGAAATCCCCCAAAAAATGGTATATTATAATTCAAATATAAAAAAAATCCGAAAATAAAAAAAAATTGGAAAAAAAAAGTTCAAAATTATGTGTATGAGTAGATCTAGCATGAAAGTATGTAGATCTAACTTCTAAAAATTATGTGTATGTAGATCTAACATGATTTCTATGCTTCATCTAAAAATTAAAAAAAAAAAAAAACACATAATAAAATGCTTTAAGTTGATTTTCTCTTACCTTAGATAATATTTTCTTCAAAAAATAGATGTGGGATTTGAAAATATCCAAGAGGGATGTGTGATGGAGTATGGCTGCTATTATGGGTAAAAAGGAGATGATAAGAGAGGAGAAGATGATGAAGATGGGGAAAAAGATGAAAAAATTAGGATTTTTACAATTTTTATCTCATCTCGGCCAATATTTTGAAAATATCGGCCGAGATATCGGTTCCGCCGATATGAAGATCATCTCGACCGATTTAGGCCGAGATTTTGGCGATATTTACCAAGACTGATATCTCAATGAGATATCGGCTCGGTATCGGCCAATTTTTTAATCCATGCTTTCGCCCATTCTCAAATAAAAAGATCCACAAATAGATCCACGAATATAGCCAACATTGTAATCTAAATATTCATGCATTAAAAAAAATCATAGTTCTTAGAGAGAAAATAACAGAAAAAAGAGCTTATGAGTACCTGTTTATGTAATCCAAGAGCTAGTGGGTATAAAGGAAATAGGGGAATTGGAGTAGAAAGGGAATGAGAAATAAAGTAGAAAGGGCATGGCAAAGTTTGGATGAAAATAAAGTCTTTACTAAAATAGAAAGAAAAGTGAAGAGCATATAAGTGGTTTTGATTAATAAATAAGGGTAAATTAGCCAACAGTCCCTGAGCACGATCTTCTAAGGCATCCAGTCCAATAACATTTTCTCTAATGTCTATAGTACAGACAGCTGGAGATATTTTTGTGAGAGGTCCCTAATATGCAACATCATATATTTTCATGATTAATTTGCCCATTTCAACCCTCATTCTTAGGCCAAGTTATCTCTTATTTTCCGTTGTCCCAGAGAACTCATTCCTTCTTCTTCTCTCTCATTTTTCATTTTCTGTTAAATGGTGCAGTCATGCATTAGGCGGCTCTTGGTTATGCTTCTCCTTAATCTCACTGTAAGGTCCGCGACCTTACTGGGTCAGTTGGGCCCAATAACCGGCCCGTTGACCCATTTATTTTCATATTATTATAATTATTGTTTTATTAGATATTTAAGTGGGTTTAGATGGTCAGCGAGTTTCTTTTAACATTAGAATAGTGCCTGCGAAGTTTCGTGCGATTCCGAGTTCGTTTGACCCTAGTAGGGGGTAGTTTGCAAATTAGGGAAAAATTGAGTGTTTTTCCAAAAAATTCCTATCGCTATGATTTTGGGTTCGTTGGAAAGGTATCGTCGCGTTGATCAATTTTGTCTTCTGACTCGTTACGATCCGACGACCAGAAACCCTTCTAATAATTCATTTCTTCTCCGGACCCACTTATGGGCAACTTAGTCTTTTCCTTCTCCCTTCTTCTTAAACGAGAGATTAACCCTAATCTCTAATCATTCTCTGCAATGAACGAAGCTACAGCAGCCTTTCTTCTTCCTCATTCTTCCGAGGCTCCAGAACTCCTTCCCTGAAGGATCACTTCCGCGATCCGAGCCGCTCATCTTCTTCCTCGCGATCTCCTCTTTCCATTGACATCAGTTTGGTAAGGTTTCCCTCACTTTCATCTTTTCAATCATTTCTCTTTGGTTTAGATTTAGGTTAGATCTCAATCTTTTCCTTTCTTTTCTTCTCCTTTGCGTATTAGGTTGCGTTTGGTCGGGGTAGATAGAGGTTTTCGCAGTAGTAGGGCTTCTCCTCAGATTTTCCCTAATTCCAATCTTCTTCTTGGTTGAGGCAAGTAGATTTGTATTTTATAATTAAGCATGTGTGTATGTCTTTTATTGATTGGATGTGTTTTCTTTAGGGGTGTAAAAAAAAACCGAGAAACCGTCTAACCGAACCGAACCGAACCGAACCGCGGTTAATAACCGTATTCCACGGTTCGGTTACGGTTACGGTTAATGAAATCCAAAAACCGCATGGTTCGGTTCGGTTACGGTTTTCCATAAAAATTCACTGCGGTTAACCGAACCGAACCGTAAAATGCGGTTTGGTTAACCGCACACGGTTAACCGTACCGTTATAAAATAAAGGAAAAAAAAAGGGGGGCTAAATGAAAATTTTCGCAATACATAAGTAAAAATTTTCACAAAATTGATTGGACTTAAGAAGTTATTTTATATTAAACCGAAAAAGAAGATGCAAATTGAGAAATTAATATTTAAAATTTTCCACGGTTATTAACCGTAACCGAACCGTCTTATACGGTTAACCGCGGTTCGGTTTTCTACGGTTTTTGTCTGCACGGTTACGGTTACGGTTTTCAAATACAGAAAACCGCGGTTACGGTTCGGTTAACGGTTTTCCCAAAATAACCGGTTAACCGAACCGTTACACCCCTAGTTTTCTTGTTAGGTTTCCCTAATTCCCAAACCTGTTCTGTTATTAATCTGGGTTTCTTTAATTTAATTGTTAATTTTAGTGTTAATTGATGTAAGTGGAAATGATGATGGATGGAATAGATTATTGGGGGAGCACGGTGGCTCAGTTTTGTGCAGGTGAATTTTTGGAATGAATTGGATGAAAGACTGCACACACACACACACAAAAAAAAAAAAAAAAAAAAGACGTACGTTGATGGCCACTGATATGGCTGCTGTTGCATCATACATCCGATGAATCGGACACATGTCGGTCCGTCGCGTTTATATATATATATATATATATATATATAAAAGGGCAAACTTTTATAGGCTATAACTTTTAATCCGTTCATCGAAATTTTACGTATAATATACCGTTGGAAAGCTCTTGAGATGTAGAATCCAATGATTCTGGTTTTATAACGATCAGAGATCGGGGAGTGGAGTGCCGATGACGTAGAGTAGCGTTATCATTACCAGGCACATGAGAGACTCACAAGGGCACTTCATTCGGCTTTCATTTATTCATTTATTATTCCTCGTTAGAACTTTCATTTCATTGACTTGATGTTGTTTAATGGCCTTGGTCATTTGGATGGTCATTGTTAATACATTAATTTCTTGGTTAGCTTTATTTATTCTTGTTGCAACTTTAAATATCAATTGAGATTTATTATCCATTGTTTGGTATTTAGATATGCCTCGAATTGTATGAATTCCGTAATTTTATATTACTTGAGGTTTGAAATATAATATCCTCACAGCGGACTTACGATCCTTGGGCCTAAAGGGCAAAAATTTTAATTAGCCCTAAATTTCACTCCCCAGATCCGGTTTATTCTCTAATCGGGTTCGGGGGACGTGACAATATATATTATCAAAAATATATTATAAAAAAACACCTACATATCTTGCTTTGGATTTTGTTTGATTTAGTGTTAGGTCTTGAATTTTAGCTACTTTCGCTTAGCTTTCGGATATTTTTGAATTGTTTTTTTTCTTGAATCACAATATGATGTTTATGATTATGTTGTTATCAATTGGATTCGTATGATAGAGGAATTCTTAGGAGCTTAAGGAAACAATAAAAGAGTTATTTTTGTATGATCATGATTTTACTTCTTTGGAGTTCTCTATATTTTCTGTATTATTATTGCTGGCCAAGGACTATGCGCCTCATGAAGTTGAGATGTCTTGTGTTTGACGCCTACCCTCATTTGGCCACTTCTCATAGTTTTACTGAGTGAATGTGGATAGGAGGGTTTGCATGCGCCTTTAGGGATTAGTTCTTGGATAAGTGTTCCTCGGACTCAGGGCAAAAGGCTCCTGAGCCTGGCTGGGTAGTAGATACTGTGCGTTATAAAAAAAAAAAAAAATGCTATAGAACATGGGTTGCTATCAAACAAAATTTAAATGAAAAAATAGTACCCGATTGTTGAAGGCTGCAACTGTGATTTATTGGCGAGAGACGAAGAGCAGCAACGGTAGCAGATCTATGGCCGATGCACGTCTGATAACGCTCTCTTTAGGACGAGTTTCACCCCTCGGGATGAAACCCACGTGCGAAGGTTCTCAACAGAACCGCTCACAGCATACAACGGCCTTCTAGTTTAGGTCCAGTCGCACTGTTCGCCTGAACTGTAGACTCCTTTTTAGAATGCTTAGAGAAAAAATAAAGGAACATAGAAGAAGAGCTAGGGTGAAAATCATTTTCTGTGTCCATAAAACAATGACAGAGATGACCTTGATATAGGGAGATTGGTATCCATTGACTCATTTATCCTCAACTTTTAAACCATTAAGCCCATTAATCCCATAACGTTAAAGCAATTAAATCACAATGCTAAAAACGTTTTAAACCATATCCACACACACGCCCCCCCCCCCCCCCCCCCCCCAACGATATACACATAGGATGCATGTGGCAGATGCACGTTCTGTTAAACGTTTTTCGGACAAGCCACCTCGGGTTAAGCCCAACCCACATGCGCCCTTATAGCTCATGGCAAAATGCTCCCAAAGTCTTTAAAGTATATAGGAGTAAAACAACATATAAACCCAACTCAATAAACAGTGGCGGCTTTAGGAATTCGAGTCAGTGAGGTCAATAAAAGACTTATTTTCTGCAAATCGAATAAATTTATTTTTTCCTTTATCAACATTTGTCATCTAATTTTGATAATTCGACAAGTATAGTATAAAATTCTCAAATAATCTATTTTCGGTAATCCGACAAAGATAATATTGAATTCTAAAAAAAATAAAAAATTATACATTGTTACTAATAGTTCTTAATCCAAAAGCGAAATCCAAATACATAAACTCCTACAACTGCCCTGGACAGGTTTTCAGGTTTACATGAGTTAAAATCATTAAATAATAGATTCATTATCAAAACTAACAACCACATATTTTTCAATATATGTAACCAAACAGTCATTCATCCATTGATCTTCTATTCGGTTACGCAACATGTTATTTAGGTACTTCATTACTAAAAAAACTCTTTCTACCATGGCAGTCACTACTCGTAAAATCAAAGCTAATTTTACAAGCAAATAAACCAATTGATATACGATATCTTTCTTTGTCTCCACTAATTTTCTAGCAATGTCATAAATTCCTTTAAATTCTTAAAACTTGTTGCTAGAGCGCATATCAGTAATGTCGACCCATTAATTTTATTTAATTTTTGATGGACAGTTGGCTGATTAACTTAGGTGGTGAATATTTTAAGGTGACTTTTGTTCACTATCACAGCAACAAAGAAAAAGTGTAAAGTTAGCTAATGTGGGGTGAAATTCTTAAATTGAGTGGGGTCAAAAGTTTCCCATAAATTTAATTCATGAAATAAATTTTTTTATTTTTAAATGCTTTTTCAGACCTCAGACTGGACTGTGAATTATGTGGGGCTGCCCACGCCAAGAAATGAGTTTTTAGCAGCGTGGAATGCCATGTGTTCTAATACTCTACAATACCCACATAAAGCAAATGTAAAAAAGTAGAAACCATCTTTTTCAAAAGCGCCTTTTTTTTTTTTAAACACCCCAAAAAACCCAACAGTTAATCGGCTAAAGGGGCTTCACAAGAGCTGTACAAGGCTACTTTGGAATGCACTAATATTGGTGATTCCGGTTGTGTCGGTGGGAATGCAGGAGTTTGTTCGGGTACTTTGCTGAGGTGATACATAGAATGCTTTAGCGGAATGCAGATGGACAATGTGAGTGTCTTCTGTTAGAAAAAGTCTATTTGTCTTGAATATTGGGACCGATCCATAGATCGGTTCCAATGTTTGAGACCATTATCATGGATGATAATGGTCCAATGTTCAGGACAAATAGCAGGACTCCTTGGTTAACTATGAATTGTAAGTCAACGTGCTCGGCCTTGATAGAAAGAAGAGGCCAAAAGAGAAAAAGAACCTGTCGAGTGCCTGGCCCACTATGATTGTATATTAAAGTAGTCAAAAGAAGCTCTTCTTTTGATACACGAATCGTTCAAACCCGAAAAGTAGTCTCAGCATGCCGCAAGTGCGTCGTATGACATGGAGTCCCCGACAGAGAGAGAGGGATCTGAAAAAACTCGGCTACATTCAGTTGGATGAAAAGGATAAATACCCTGCTCAAGTCGAAAACGATGACTTATATACTCCACCCGCAGCACTAAAAGCAGACGTAGAAGTTGATTTTCTTCTAAAGAAAGAGACAAAAACTCCATTTTATGGAGGATAAAGATTCGCAACACATAAAAACTGAGGTGCGAGCAGAACACTGTAATTAGTTTTCTCTTTTTTATTCCCCCGGCAACTTCATTCTGCATTGCATGATGCCTTTAGAAATAGCTCACACTTGAAATCCTCTTGTCGAAAAGAACCTGTCACAATCAGGTAGTTGCGGTAATGTTAGCCGACAGGAGTTCACTGATTTTGACCCAGATCTCTACCATGTCTCATGGGGGCTGATTTGCACGACTTACTCCCACACAAACTAGTTTGTATTTAAATCCTATCCTCACTTCAAGGTCTTCTTTGTGTACAATGCGGAAAAGCTTACGTGTGGACTTTACACTCCATCTTCAGCGAAATGCGAAGAAACAAGCCGCGGAAAATCGATCATAGAACGAACCTTCTAATCAAAAAGTCAAATTCCATCAAGAGAATAATCTAAAACTGGACATAAGTTTTGCCCTCTTTTCAAATTAGCTTTTATTGTTGCAAATTAACTGCAAATTATAAATAAAACAGAGCACAGTCACATTTTCTATTTATACTGTCATTTGAAAATTTATATATTAAAATAACCATAAATTATAAAATTAAACATTCATTCAATGATAGAGGAAAGCTTTAGTTAATTACACCTACAAACAAAACAATCATCTAGTAAAACATAAGTCAAATACTTAAAATATATCTAAATAATAAATAATAAAATAATATCATCTAGAATTTATACTGTTCTAATCTTCTATATCGAATACTTATTTTACTACTGGAACAGAATGAATCAATGATAGTAAACGTTTTGATTCAGGGGTATGCGCTCCATGTCTATTGAAATAAAATCTTAATATATATTATTGGATGAGTTGACATTCATTTTGAATGGTTGATGCTATCATTACGTTAGGATCATGATAGACTTCCGGAGGTGTGAGTAGTGAGGTCTAACTACATTTTTATGTTTTATCTTCTTATTTGCATGAGACTATTCTCATTTGAAAATATAAGTAAAAATTAAAATTCAAAACTGAAATTGAGATGTAAATTGCTTCAAATTGAACTTGGATTTCCAAATCAAATAGCCCAAAATCATATATATATATATATATATATATATATATATATATATATATAAAAGATAAGAAAATCTTTAACCTAACCCTTATCCACTAAGACAGTCTTGGATGTAACGCATCTTAGTATACCTGTTTTTGGTAGATTTTGTATTAGGTACTATATAAATTGCTTTGCATAGGATGATTGTTACATTGTTTCTGAAACCCGGCCATTCTACGTCCACAAAACATATGATGTTTGCTGGTTTAGCAAACAATATGAAATTCTAGTACTGCAATACAAAATGAGATCTTATTTTAGCATTCATTAAGTTGCTTCGATCTACTTCAACTCGTACGTGCAGATTAAACTTGTACGGCACGTTCCCCCGACCAGGTCTTCTTATCACCAAACACAAAGAAGAAATAGAATGTGATGACACTAGTGATGCCAACCATTCCCCACACCAACAATCCCAATGCCACACCACACTACAAGAAAAATTACATTTAACGGCAGAAAAAAACCGCCGCTATATGTATGAGAACCGCCGCTAATACCTTTTGTGGCGGAAAAATGTCTGCCGTCACTTTTGTCGTAGAAAATCCCATCGCTGATTGTATTTGCAGCGGAATAGGGGCTGCTGCTAAAAAATTATCAATAGCGGCGGTTCTAAACCGCCACTAATTATTATAATCTGCCGCTATTGATTCATAGTTATTTCACTGTTATATTTATATATGTCTGCTGCTATTTGTATTTTGTAGCACATCACAAACTGTTGCTGAAAACCCATGTAACTTATAGCAGCAGACATAAAAAACTGCTGCTTGTGGCCTCAAGTCAATTTAGTACTTATTCATTGGGTGTCTTTATTTCAAGTCATTTTAGTACTTATTCATTGGGTGTCTTTATTTTAAATTTTATTATTGATTTTAAATGAGTAGGAGAGTAAGAAAAGACACTTGTAATTTTAAAAAAGTTGGCCCTGCCCAATATTTGTAACACAAAAAAAAGAATATGGGATCTAGACACAGCTGTGCTAATTTGTTACATAGGAACTCAATGTGAAATGATCTCCACAGTTGCTATATATATATATATATATATATATATATGTAAACAATGGTTGCTTCACAATAACCATGGTTCCACCAACACAAAATTCAGCTCAAATGTCTAATTTCAAGACCTGCATTTGGCCATCTCATTACCTTGATGTGCCCATCTAATCAGTGGTTCAAATCAACAAACCAAGGCCCATCCATATGATCCAAACCACCCCATAATATTGCTGAGAAAATCACAAGATAAACAAATGGAGAGAATCACCCAATCAAAAAAACACAAGGCCCCACCAATCATACGTACACAAAACCCCTTTCATTCTTAAGAACACAAATGGTAAAAGCATAGTTTCACATCCTAGTGTGTCATAACATGACAAAAAATAATAATAAAACAGAAAAGAAACTTCTAAGATCCTGCATTAGGAAGTATAACAATTTCTGTAACAGAACCAAAAGACTTTAATATTCAAAAATGAAGAAGTTTGGAGTGAAAATAACCTGCTAAAGGAATCCTTCCATTGGCCAATTCTGCTCCCCCTAGTACAGTCAAATGGCCAATTTGACCCTGCCATCAATCAATCTTCACTGACGAATAAATGAGCCTTGTGAACCAGAAGCATGCATAGAAACCGATTGTTCCTGTCAGCACAAAGAATGCATATGAAACGATAAGCATGTAGCCAAAGTACAACACTCCTGACACAGGCTTCGTGATCTCGAGCTTTGTAAAGAAGTAGAACGTGGCATAGAGGAAGAGGTAGAGTGCTGAAGAACCAGATGTCAGATATGACCTCCACCACCAGAGATAATCCTCACTGCATAGCTGGAAGAGCATAGCACGATAGTTATCTCAGCACAGGTGACAATGAGGATGAGGAAGACAATGAAGAGAAACCCAAATATGTAGTGGAACTGGTTCAACCATATTGAATTAAGGATGAAGAACAGCTCAATGAAAACAGCTCCAAATGGTAGTATCCCTCCGATAAGCACAGAGAAGATGGGGTTCATGTACCATGCCTGCTCCGGAATCTGCCTTGGGATTTTGTTCGTCTTGACAGGATCCTCGATAGCCTGCTTCTTGAACCCAACAAAGCTACCCACGAACACTAGAGGGACTGAGATCCCAAACCAGAGGAAAACCAGGGCAAACATAGTTCCAAATGGCACTGCACCATATGTGTGACGTTTTGGTAATTATAAATATTATATATTATTATTATATAATTGATTGTATTTTAATTAAATATGCGATTAGCCTAAGTGGGGACCACGCTAGACTTAGGTTGGTGAGTTAGGCTTGTTGGATAGGTATCTTAACCCATAGTTAACCCGGGCCCAGTTTAGTGGGTATAATCCTTCTTTAATCCAAACTCCTATTTTTTTTAGAACCCAAACTCTATTCCTTTAGAATTTAAGTTAGACTACAACTCTTATTCTTATTCCCTATTTATACACCACCACCACACTCTTTTATTTTCACACACAACTCTCTCTCTTCCAACTTTTCTCTGGGTTAGCACTTTGGGCTTTTGCAGTAGGAGATCTAGACCGTCTCCCTCAACCGCGAACCACAGGCAAGTACATAATCATAATTTATAGATTTAATGCTTGTATTATTCCTTGATTTGCGTATTGATGCATATAGAAATCCCTTTTGTCCCTTTCATGTTTGGATTTTTCTATTTTATTTTTATCAGAACGTGCATATCCACAATGTTCTTCAAATTTAATAGTCATGGCAGCCCTTATTTTTCAGTTGGAACCCTTTCTTTAATACCCTTGTAACTTGATTTACCCAAGCCCAGGGGAGATGAGGACTTAAACTGTGAGGGAGTGTGCCAGGTGGGTCACTAACGGAAATTGAGACCATAAATCTTGAAGAGGGCCTGGGCGATCTTGCGGGTGAGGTGGATCTGAGGCTGGGGCCTAGTGGGGCCCACTATCACTACACCCTAGCCATGCCAGCATGAAGCCCTATTCAGGAGTGGGTTCTGTGAAACCCCTTTTGTTGCTTGTTGCAGAATCTGAAGTCTTATGAGGTGGTGTTTTTATTTATTTATTTATTTTATTATTAGTAAGGTGGGACCCATTGTTTGATCGGATCACTGATCGGGTCCGTTCATATTACCGTGTATGACCCAGCGGCCTTACATATTAGACCCATCATGGGTTAGTGATTAGTGGGACCTACAATCGGAGAGCCCAGGTCAACGTTGAACTTCATCACAGAATTGGGTTCTGTGTTGTGTGTGTGTTTGGACCTGTACCTGTAGTGGAGATAAAAGAAGGGAATAAAGAGGAGAGATGATGGCTTGATGACCTCACATGTACGGGGATAAAGTGAGGGGATTGTTGACCTGGGGCATAGTTTTGAATTTGAGAAATATCCTTAGGTTTTATAAAATTATACATTAAGATTGCTATTTGCAGATTAATATTTAAATAATATCTTTGGTGTTAAAATTATATTTTTGAACCTATTAATTGGATCTTTGGACCAAGTAAATACCGTCCGGGCAAACGGTATATTACTAACATGGGGTTTAGTACCTAGTATGACCTCGAGGGAAGTCCTAATGGATTCGGGCTCAACTCATTTCTATTGGAAAACCCTTAATTGGGTCTATGCACCATTGATTGAGAAGGGGTGCGGTGATCTTTAATCTATTAGAGATTCCTAAGGTTGTCGGGTACGAGACCTTATGTTTGACTATAGGATTGGCTTGTGATTATTCTTTGACCTTCGGGTTTGCATACGTGATATTGGTCTATTAGTTGCATACCCTATGATTGATTGGATTTGGACCGTGATGTGGCGTGGCAATCGAATGAGATATTGTGGATGGTTATTTGAATGATTCGATTGGTATTCGATTATGGATTTTCATGCTGCCAGCCCTTCACTTTGACTTAGGTTTCTGTGTCAGAGCTTTACAAATCATTAGGTCTATTATACTATGATATGTATATATATATATATATATATATTAATTGGGTCATATTCGAACGACTGCAGTTGTATTTGGACGGCTGATCACCGATGTGTACGGACACTGTAATATCCGCATTTCGAACCGGTTTATCCGGCCTACGATTTCGATTACGAACCGGTTTATGACCGCCGGCCTTCGAACGGGTTTTCCCGCTTTATAGCTAGGGCTGACCACCCAAAACAGTAGCTATGCTTCTGTGTGATTATTGTATTGCTCTATTTGTGTAGATTGGATTTAGGTTATACGTTCTTTTCATCATTATGTGGTGTTAATCTCTTATGATCATTACCTGTCATTACTCACATTGATCTTGTGTTTTATTTATGAATTATGCTTTCGTACTTGCTGTTTACTTTGTTTATTGGTGCATAGGTACTGATCCCTACCCTACTGTGGAGACGGGTGATGGTCAAACGTTTCAAGCGTTTGAACCAATTGACGAACCTGAGTGGAGAGCCGGAGATGGCTACGGAGCCGTCTGAACCTACATGAGAGAGAACGTTATCTTAGAATTTCTTTAGATGAACTTTCTTTAATGAAAAAGTTTTCCTTAGTAATTGTTTTATTTATTCTACAACTTTAACTATTACTTCTTTATCTGGTGATTGTGTTGGTTCTTAACTATGAATCTTGAATACCAATTGAATAAAGCTTCCATTGCATTTAATGAAATTTTATTTTGACTCACCACGGTTTGCTATGTGGGTCCACTTTTGGAAGCTTGTGTTGTATTAAACACAGGAAATTGAATATTTATTCTTATTTTTCACGTTATCCCTTGGTTGTAATTTTGGGGACGTGACAATATGACTTCTCCCCCCAGATGAGGGCATTCAAGACAAAGAAGATGGCAAAGACAACAGCAGGGAACATGAATGCGGTTTTGACAGTGACTTTCTTCCACTCTGTTCCCTTGAACATCTTGTACAGATGGGCAGAGGAGTAGCCAGCACCCATACAAGGATCTTCAACCTCTCCCTGTTCTTGGAATCGTGAGGCATCTTCTCGAACGCACTTACACACCAAAAGAAGATCATGAGAAATACATAGAGGGTGACCGTAAAAGCCATAGCCGGAAGATCTTCGCTCATTCTCAAAATGGCACCGATGGTGTTGAGTGTCAAGAAGGCAGCGGCTAGGGTGAATGCGTAGGTGAAGTCGGAGCCTGGTTTTGGGCTCCAGGAAGCAGAGATTGCAGCCGTGATCTTCTGGTCCTTCACGTCCATAACGGTCTGGGAATTGTAATCACTGATGGCGATAGCAATATTGTTGCAGATTACCATAATTATCTCTAAATTAGTTGTAAATAGATTGATAGAATTGATTTCCTATAATTGAGTGATTGATAGGATTGATTCCTGTAATTGATTGATATACGATTGATTCCTGTAATTGATTGATATACCATTATTATCTCCTAGTTTTTAGGAGCAAGTTTTGTAAAGAGGCTATTAAAGCCATGTACTGCTGTAAATGAAAGAAATGAAATACATATTCAAATTCTTCTTGGTATCAGAGCAGACTACGATCCTCTGAAAATTTGTATCCCAACCCAGACTTCCTTCCATCTGCATCCGTTCACACTACTATGGCTACCAACCCACCCGAAACCTCTATCACTTCACCCATCATCCATGTCCAAACTGAAAACTCCAGCTTCAATGCCGGCGTAGTTCTTACCGAAACAAATTATGATGTCTGGTCCCAGATCATCGAAATCCATATTGCTGGTCGTGAGAAACTTGATTACATCATTGGAGATTCTACTCCGCCCAGAGAGAAAGACCCTTCGTATCCCAAATGGTATGCTGAAAACCAAAAAGTTAAAGGCTGGTTACTCACCTCTATGACACCAGAAATAATGAAGCGATATCTCCGCCTTCGAACTGCTCGTGAAATTTGGAACGCCCTTGCCAAAGCGTTCTATGACGGATCTGATGAAACACAAATCTTTGCCCTCCATCAACGTGCTTTTTCAATCCGCCAATCTGAACGTCCTCTTCCAACATACTACGGTGATCTTGTTGAGATCTTCCAAGAACTCGATCATCGCAACAAAGTGCACATGAAGGATCCTGATGATATTGTTGCTTATCAACAGTCTGTGGAGAGAATGCGAATTCACATATTTTTGAATGGTCTTGATGCTGAATTTGAACAGGTGCGGGGGGAGATTCTTCGCATGGAAACACTCCTAGACCTGGAACACACATATGCATATGTCCGGCGGGAAGCCACTCGTCGAACTCTTCTGAATGGTGACCCCCCTAATCCTGACTCGGTGGCCATGCTAGCCCGCCGTCCACCACCATCAAACCGCCGTAATTCCAATGGTGCTGCATCTTCTAATTCCACGCCAACAGCCCGTAGCTTTGACATGGGAAAAAAATCCTCTACATCCTCTGGCCCATCGAGAACTTGCACTCATTGTGGTGGCACGGGGCACACCAAATCCCGTTGCTATGATATAATTGGCTATCCTGAATGGTGGGATCCGGCCAAGGCTCCAACAAAGCGTGACTTCAAGTCCACCACCTCTGCTGCCATTGTCATTGCTGAACCCTCAACAACCACAGCTGCTGCCTTACATATTTCTAGTCCCCCAGGTAAGTCTCTCGACTATTCAGCTCCTAGTGGGTCTTGTACTTGGATTATTGATTCTGGATCAACTGATCATATGGCCTTTGACACAACTTCACTCTCACTCTTAAAAACCTCTGACATACCTGTTGTTTCTACAGCCAATGGCAATTCCGCTCCTGTTGTTGGTGAAGGTTCCCTTACTCTTCCTAATAATCTTAATTTGGATTCTGTTCTTGTGGTTCCTTCACTTAGTTTTAATTTGTTATCGGTTTCACAAATTACTGCTACCTTGAATTGTGTTGTAATTTTTTGGCCGGATTCTTGTATTTTCAAGGACATCAAGACGCGGAGGACAATTGGGTGTGGTACTAGACGAGGAAAGCTCTATTATCTTGATCTTGCGCCAGTTAGCTCACATGCCCTGACTCAGTCTTTTCATGCTACCAGTCTGCCACCTACCTCAGCCTCTAATGTTTGGTTGTGGCACAAGCGCTTTGGACATGCTTCGTTTGGCTATTTACGACACCTATTTCCCAAGTTATTTTCAAAAATTTCTCCATCTATGTTTAAGTGTGATGTTTGTGCATTGGCCAAGAGCCACCGTGTTTCCTTTCCGCAGAGTATGAATAAAAGTCCATTGCCATTTATGATCATTCATTCGGATGTTTGGGGTCCTGCTAAAATTCCGACACTCAATGGTGCACGATGGTTTGTGTCTTTTATTGATGATTGCAGTCGCATGACCTGGGTATGTTTGATGATAACAAAGGGTGAGGTTTGCTCCCTATTTAAACAATTTCACTTAATGGTTGCTACTCAATATAAGACTCCAATTCAAGTTCTTCGTACTGATAATGGCGGTGAATTTGTCAATCATGAGCTGAAGCAATTCTTACAACTCCATGGTATTGTTCATCAAACCACGTGTGCCTACTCCCCTCAACAAAACGGGGTTGCAGAAAGAAAAAACAGACAACTCTTGGAAATGGTTCGTGCCACACTGTTTGATGCCCACATGTCACCTCAATATTGGGGTAAATCACTTTCTGCAGCCTCCTACTTAATAAATCGTATACCATCCCGTACATTAGACTTCCAAACACCTCTTAACACCTTGAACCATAATCTTATCTCATCATCCACACCGAATCTGTCTCCCAAAATATTTGGATGTACTGCCTTTGTACACTTACCTCCTCATGCACGACATAAGCTCCAACCCCAAGCTCTCAGATGCATCTTTGTTGGCTATGGCCTCCATCAAAAAGGGTACCGCTGTTATTATCCACCCACTCGCACAGTATATGTCACTATGGATGTCCAATTTCATGAATATCAAATGTATTTTCCAGCTACCATTACTGCAAGTCAGGGGGGCACCAGTAGTGACTTACAGTTTCTAAGTTACCCAGATGAAACCATACCCGAACTAGTGGAACCTGCTATACCCAAACCAGTGGAGCAACCAGTTGTACCCAAACCAGTGGAGCAATCCTTTGTACTCGAAACTGAACCTGTGGTAACTGCACATGGAGAAACGGCAGATATTTCGTGCAATGAGCCTACAGCCTTTGAGTCTCTGCCGCAATATCATCACAATGGAGCTGAACCGGTAGTACCACCAACCCAATTGTCTCCACTTGATGGTCCTAATCCTTGTCATGAGTCATCATCTGCTCCCCAGGTAAATCACGCACCTCCACTTAAAGTATTACCCAATCGCACCACAAGAGGCATTCCTAAAGTCAGTTATGAACCTGTCCTTAAATCAACTCCTAAATACCCGGTAAATAGTTATGTATCTTACCATAGATTGTCAAAGGCAAGTGAATCATTTGTGAATCAATTATCTACTGTGCATGTACCTAATAGTGTGCAGGATGCCTTGAAAGACACCAGGTGGAAAGAAGCTATGCGGGAGGAGATGAAATCCCTTCAAAAAAATGGGACATGGGAAGTAGTGGACTTACCTGTTGGAAAGAAACCCGTTGGATGTCGATGGGTTTTTACAATTAAATATAAAGCTAATGGTGATATTGAGAGATTTAAGGCTCGATTGGTGGCTAAGGGATACAGTCAGACGTATGGAATTGATTATGCATAGACTTTTGCACCAGTGGCCAAAATTAATACGGTACGTGTACTTCTGTCTTTGGCCGTGAATTTTGATTGGCCATTACATCAATTCGATGTAAAGAACGCCTTTCTACATGGAAATCTTCAAGAGGAGGTGTACATGGCGTTGCCTCCAGGATGTGATTTACAGGTGGAAGGCAGCAAGCAAGTTTGTAGGTTGCAAAAATCCTTGTATGGTTTGAAGCAATCACCAAGAGCTTGGTTCGGAAGATTTACAAGTTCAATGAAGGCATTTGGCTATCGGCAGTGCAATTCTGACCATACTCTGTTCATAAAGCATAATGGGAGAAAACTTACTGTACTCATTATATATGTTGATGATATGATTGTAACAGGAAATGATGCTACTGAATAAAAAGCCTTGCAGACATATCTTTCTCGTGAATTTGAAATGAAGGATCTTGGACCATTGAAGTATTTCCTGGGGATCGAGGTATTGAGGTCTAAACGAGGTATGTTCCTGTCACAACGGAAATACACTCTAGACTTACTAAGTGAAGTGGGCATGCTGGCTTGTAAACCGTGTGATACACCTGCGGCTGAAAAGATCAAATTGGGTACGTTTCCAGATCAAATTCCTGCGGATAAAGAGAGATATCAAAGGCTTGTCGGACGATTGATGTACCTTGCACACACTAGACCTGATCTGGCTTATTCTCTTAGCATGGTGAGTCAATTTATGCACTCTCCTAGTGATGAGCATATGAATGCAGTAATACGTATTTTACGGTATTTGAAGTCATCTCCAGGTAACGGAATCATGTTTACCAAGGGAAATACTTTATCTGGTGAAGGATATGCTGATATTATGACAAGAGATCCTTTATCAGTTGAAGGCTATACTGATGCGGATTTGACATTTGTTGGAGGAAATCTAGTTACATGGCGAAGTAAAAAACAAGGAGTTGTAGCTAGATCAAGTGCGGAAGCTGAGTATCGAGGAATGGCCACAGGTATATGTGAGCTCTTATGGATTAAAAATTTGCTGCATGAACTCAAAATTCCTCAAGTGTCACCTATGAAACTATACTGTGACAACAAGGCAGCATGTGACATAGCTCATAATCCCATTCAACACGATCGAACAAAACATGTGGAGGTTGACAGACATTTTATTAAAGAGAAACTGGAAGAGAAGATTATTGAAGTTCCCCATGTTCGGTCACAAGACCAGCTAGCTGACATCCTCACTAAAGCAGTATCAAGTGAAGTCCTTCATGAAATTGTAGACAAGTTGGGCATACAAAACATCTATGCACCAACTTGAGAGGGGGTGTTGCAGATTACCATAATTATCTCTAAATTAGTTGTAAATAGATTGATAGAATTGATTTCCTATAATTGAGTGATTGATAGGATTGATTCCTGTAATTGATTGATATACGATTGATTCCTGTAATTGATTGATATACCATTATTATCTCCTAGTTTTTAGGAGCAAGTTTTGTAAAGAGGCTATTAAAGCCATGTACTGCTGTAAATGAAAGAAATGAAATACATATTCAAATTCTTCTATATATCATTGCTACATGTAGATGCACGGATTTTAAATGGTTTCAACCCACCCTAGGCTATGACGTGACCTAATCATTTGGTGGATGGGTTTGCCATTTTCTGCCTCGGGATTAGCACCAAGAAAGAGACAGTGTGAGGTTCTGAACGCAGCATCTCCTGCTGTATTTTTTTACCTCGGGAGTCGTGCAAGAAGAGAGAATTCATATAGGCTAATATAGGCCAAGTGGACTCAACCCACGACCGCGCCAGAGCCCAGCAGCTGAGACTCGCCACGGATGACATCATCGTGACGTCATCAAAACTAGGCAGGCTTCTATACTGCTGAAGCACGGCGGGCCCGGTCAACGGCCAGCTATGAACTTTGACCGTCCATAACTCGTTCATCCGGTCTCCGATCAAACTTGCAATCGTCAAAACAAATCCAACTGCACGCCCAACTGTTCGTGCCCATTAAATTAATTTTTCGCGATATTTAAATACCTAAGAATGAAAAAAGCTCGTGCCCATTAAATTAATTTTTTCGCGACATTTAAATATCTAAGAATGAAAAAAGTAATTAGTATTTATTCATATTTAAATGACTAAGAAATAAAAAATTTAATTATACCATATTAGTTGTAAACTGCTCCGTATAATCAGTTTGAACTTGAATATTTTCTGATGCTGCTGTAATCACTTCGCATTGATCATCCTGTTTCACATTAACTAGCAAAATTAGTGCGTATTTAGTCAACAATTAGTTAGTGTTATATTAAATAAAATTTTACCTCAGTCGAATCACTTGACAAGCGTAAATCTTTACCCCATAACTTAATACGTTCATCCATAATACCGAATAGTATCCGAAGGGATTAGAGAATTGAGAAAACCAAAAATGTAGATTAAAGAAGTTGAGAAAAGAATAAATAGTTTTTAGAAAAATCTCATCCAAAGAAGTAGTATTTATAGAGTATGTGATCAAGATAGGCTATAACAAAAAAAGGTTAAGAACATTGCATGTGAACCAAGGTCAGAAATCCATTAATTATTTCTATGAATAATTACAAAGGTCAGGAATCTACTTACTATTTCATTGAAAAATTGCAAATGTTAAGAATCTACTAACTATTTCAAACAAAATTTACAAAGTGTCTTGCAAATGTTAAAAATTCAAAGGTCAGGAATCTCTTAATTATTTCTATGAAAAACTGTCTTGCAAATGTCAGGAATATAGTAATTATTATTAACTTGAAAACGGTCTTATTATGTGTCAGGAATATACAAATTATTATTCACATGTCAGAGAACTGACGTTATCTAATTCAAAGGTCAGGAATCTCTTATTATTTCTATGGAAAATTATTTTGCAAATGTTAGAAATATAGTAATTATTATTAACTTGAAAATGGTCTTATATGTGCCATGATTATACTGATTATTATTCACATGTCAGAGAACTAACGTTCTCCGATTCAAATGTCAAGAATCTCTTAATTATTTATATGAAAAATTGTCTTGCAAATGTTAGGAATATAGTAATTATTATTAACTTGAAAATGATCTTACATGTGCCAGGAATATACAAATTATTATTCACATGTCAGAGAACTGACGTTCTCCGAAATTTTCGCGATTCCTCTAATTTGATGGAAAACGTCGAAATAAATTTAACTTATCGCACACCGTAGGATGATGTACGTGTGTTTTTAGCCAAATTCTATCATTTAGGGATCAAAATAAGCGTTTTATCATTAATTTCATTTTTTAGGTATTTATTTTAATTTCTTTTTAAGGGATTTTTTTCTTTTTTTTATTATTAATTATAGTTTATCTGAAATAATAATTAATTAAATTTTTTAGTCAATAAATAATTATAATTTAGGAAATATAAGTGTCATTCCAAGTAACAATAATGAAATAAAATAAAGTAATAAAAAAATTTAAATGAGTCAAAAGTTAATAATAAAAAAATATCGGACCTCCGTCTTCCGCTCTTTTCCCTCCAATGGCAAAACCGTAAATATCCTCAATTCTCTATCCATTCTCACTCTCATCCCACAATGGCAAAACCGCAAATATCATCAATTCTCTATCCATTCGCATTCTCTTCTCCCAATGGCAAAACCCGTAAATATCCTCAATTATATATCCATTCTCACCATTCCTTCCAGAGTTGTCACGTCAAAACGTGAAATTGTCCTTTTTTTTTTTTTTTTTAAATGTGCATCTACATTAAGTAATTTTGCTTCTTACTTTTAGAATCCGTCATTGTTATTCTACAATGTATTTTGTCTCCTTGCTTTAACCATTGGATTCCCGTTTGAATTCGCCAGTCCGTCGGCTGATACCAAATAATCTTTGTAATTATTACGATGCTGTCGTTGTCCAATGTATTTCGTCTCCTTGCTTCAACCCACTGCCATACTCTCCTTCTCTCAAAGGTAGGGGCAGTATACAAATGGGTGTTTTCGAGAGGAATCCAAGGAGTTGGAGGATTGAGTTGCATAGAGAAAACAGGGGATTTTTATAAAGGAAATGGGTAACCCAACTGGAGATTCTTGGTCATGGATCCACTAGTGTGTTGTTCTAGCCACAGCAGGTTGAAATCGGTGCTAGAGAGAACTTCAGAGTAGAGATTTAACCAGATGGGGTCTGTTACCTTAATTCACCGATATAATAGAGTCTGTGGTTCAGATATTAGAAATCTCACTTGAACTGCAGAAAGTCACTGTAATCTTTGAATTGGATTTGGAGCAGGGCATAAGCTTTCCAGGCATCCACACATTCTAATGCATATGGCGGTGGCAACATTATTATTACAACACAATTACCATGTCTTTTTCAAGGAAGAGGGCTTCTTTTGAGGTAAGAGGTTCTTGCCTGGTTTAAATGGATCCTTTTCCATTCTAGGTCACATGTGCCTTGGTATTAATGAGAAAAATGTAATAAATAAACTCTTGCAACAATTAGTAGTTGATGGGGGGGTTCATTTGATTTTTCATAGTGGCAACTGGCACGTCTGTTGATACGTGTATATATATTTTTTTATTTTCCTTCATCTGACAGTTTTGTTAATCATGTTACTTGCAACAACACTAATATAAGTCCAACAAATTCTTTAGAAAAATATATATCATTCGAGACAAGTTTAAATAGCATACACTGGCAAAATTAAACACAAATACTAGAACATGCAGACATAAGTACTAGAACATGCAAAATTACAGGGGACTCGGGTGAGGTGAGGAAGCTTTCAAGGTGAGGGAATCCGGCAGACATAAATCCTCTCAAGGCAACCCTAAACTTGTTGGGGATACAAAACCCTGGAATCGCAATCTGCTGTCTTAATTTTCTTTTCACCATACACAAAGAAGAAATAGAAAGTTATGACACTAGTGGTACCGGCCATTCCCCACACCAACCATCCCAATGCCATACTCGGTTGAATAATAGTCCATACCCTGTAGGCAAACATGACGTTGAGTGAGGTGGCCAGGAACCATATGGGAGCCTTCAATCTCTCCTTCTCTTTCGAGTCCTGCGGGGACTTCTCAAAAACACTTAAACACCAGAAGAAAATCATAAGAAACACAAAAAATGAGATAGTAAAAGTGACGGCCAGGATGTCTTCTCGCATTCTCACAATTGCAACCACAGTGTTAAATGTCAGGAACCCGGCGGCTAGGGTGAATGCCCAGTTGAAGTCGGAGCTGCGCTTCGCATCCATGGACATTTCGGTTGACACCTTCGGCATCAAGGTTGGGCAATTGTAGGCATTTGTAATAATGCTGTTACGTCTGTATATACCAATCACAATTTGCCACGCCTGTATGTACCAATCACAATTTGCCACGTCTGCTAAGAATTCTTTTAATAAAAAGCAAGAGGAAGTTTCGTGGAAGCTACGCGGACATTTTTTCAAAGTTAAGCTTTTGTCAGTAGCAGTAGGTGACGGACATCTGGACACATGTTGGCTCAGAATATTTGTTTCGTGGAAGGATCCCATAATAAATTCAAAAGTAGAATACAAGCTACCGTCGTTTGGTGCACACCAAACGGTGATACTGACATAGAATTCCAGTTTACAAAGACGACTTTTGCTTGGAACCCCACACAAGTTCAGATTTTTTTCACCCTTCTCTCTCTCTCTCTCTCTCTCTCTCTCTATCAACGAACGATATTTCCAAATCATCAGATGTAATAGTTGTATAAGCACATCCACTCAGGATGGAATTAGGATGGGGTGGGGTTTCAATAAAAATTATTAAAAATTTTTATAATAATTTAGAGGTCAAAATAAAAAATTTAATGATAAAAAATAAAATTTTGAAAACTTAAGGGCACCAGGATTACATGTAGGCCCGCTCGAGCATCCACTGAAAAAACAGAAAAGAATATATAAAAATATATATATATATATATAAGAGGACAATCGGAATGGAGAACAGAGAGAATCTTCATGGAGGAAAATAAAGAAATGGAGAGATGCACATGTAAGTTGCAGAAGATTAGAGAGAGAGAGAGAGGACCTGCACCTGCAGAAAAGGAAAAAAAAATAGCGAGAGAGAAAAGGAGTGGGGGAAAGAAGACGAAGAAGAGAGCAACTACAGTTGCTGGCACCCCCTTCTAATCCCTCTATCTTCTCGTCTAAGGCGCACTCTCTCTTTCGTATGCGCAGCGGACTTTGCTATTTGAAGGCTGTTTTATCGTCTTGTGGTGTGGTGTCTCGGCATTCGACTTAGAAACGCGCTGCCGTGTTCTAAAAATAGATTTCTAACCACGCAACACTTCCGCTGAGACGGTTGAATCCGGATCATGTGTTTCGTTGAAACAAGGAAACGCGGTATCTGTCCATCGACACTCAATCCACATTGGCCACAAGTATAAAATACATTCATTTCTTTTTCTTTTTTTCCTTTTTGTATTTTATGATATTATATATAAGATAACGGATTTTATACCCATGGTGAATGTGGATTGGTTAGTATTTTCCTATTTTACTAAAATGGGGGATCCGGACTCCACGAGATATTTTGTTTAGGAAAGGGCAAATGGAAACTTTTTTAAAAAATTATATAAAACTTTTTGGTATATTTAAAAATATATATATAATTTTTTTTGAAGAAACAAAGATCTCGGTATTTCAAAAAAAAAATATTTTTATAATTTTTTCAAGAGAATTTAACCAAAAAAATCCCCTTAGACTTGTCAAAGCCAGAAAACGCCATCAATGTTTTATAAAGACCATAGTGATCACAGGAGCTCTGTTTGGTATTTTTTTTTTATTTTCCCTCTGAGCGGGGATATCCCTGCTCCTTTTACTTTAAAAAGTCCCAAAAACCCTTTTTCCCCTTTTCATTCTTCTCCCATCTTCTTCTCCCTTCCACAACATTCAAGCTCGACCACCTATGGATCAAAACCTCAATCCTTCTTTTGCCATTACCAACACTAATGAAGAAGAGGAGGCAGAAACTTGTCCGAGCTTCATCAGAAAAAGAAAGCGAACCTTCTCCCTAAGCAAACCTTAGCACTAAAATAGAGTGCCCAACTAAGAAGATGGTCCAGATCCATCATCCAAGTGAACCAGTCAGCAATTTGTATTCCATAGGGGGGTTAATTTGTACACCACCCTAACCATTTTTCCTCTTTCTTCTCTTCAATGTATATGTACTATTGAAATAGATGATGGTGATTAGATTAGAGAGAGAGAAGTGGATAATGGAAGGGAAAATGAATAAGTTGTAATTGCGAAGGTCGCATTCTCCTTCTGATCTGGTCTTTTGGTGTTCTTTTTTTTTTTAAGGATCCCAGCTTCAATGTCGTGGAAGGGAGAAGAAGATGGGAGAAGAACGAAACGGGGAAAAGGGTTTTGCTACCCCAGTCTTCGTGTGGGCGGGGATATCCCCGCCTCCCTGAGTGCTGACTCTCAGAGTGTTATCAGTTGAGCCGGGGATATCCCCGTCCAAATTAGTGATGTGAACGGGGATATCCCCGCTTGTGTTAGTGTTGTGAGTGGAGATATTCCCGCCCACTAGAGTATTGTGGGTGTTGTCTCTCAGAATTGTATCTCTCAATTGAGGAATTATGACCAAATGTCCATTCTTCTTTTTTTTGTCTCTCAAAGAGAAAAGTAGAGCAGAGGAGACTCGTCTTCTTGATAGCTAATCCTCTCCCGCCTGTGTTAGTGTTGTGGGCAGGGAGCAGGGATATCCCCGCCTGTCCCTGCCTGTGTTAGTGCTATGAGCAGGGATATCCCCGCCCATCTGAGCCCAAATAGAGTTTCATAAGTATGGCTACAGCCAGCTGGGCGGGGACAATTCTATAGCAGACACATTAGTCAATCGACATTCATACATAACTTTCACCTTCACGTCCATTTTTATGTGAGCAAATGTGGATGCCTAATTCTATCATCTTCTATTACAGCCAAAGCCAATGCACATTTGTATTACTCTTTTAAGTAGGAAGGTTTGGGCTCCATTAAAGAGGTTGGTTGTCTAGATTTACTATCTTTACATTTGATTAAACCTATAACATTAATCTCCACATGTGTTTCTGTTTTACCCAAAAAGTTGATGTTTGAAACTACTTATTAAAGCTTCCATCTCCTTGATGGATAATTAATATTTACTCCATTAAGGAGATGGTTAGTCCACATTAACTTTCTTATGATAAAAAGATCATATTTCACTAATACAAATGAGCATTGGCTTTGGTTGTAATAGAAGATGATAGAATTGGACATCAGCTTTTATTTACATAAAAATGGTTGGATATGGGGATAGGCATGGGCATTGACTAACATAGAAATGATTAAACTTTGAAAATATTGACTAACATAGAAATGATTAAACTTTGAAAATAGTTTTGGAATTCTATCAGTTACATACACATGGGCTTTAGCCCAATAAGGAATGGACATTTGGTCATAATTCCTCAATTGAGAGATACAATTCTGAGAGACAACACCCACAATACTCTAGTGGGCGGGAATATCCCCGCTCACAACACTAACACAAGCAGGGATATCCCCGTTCACATCACTAATTTGGACAGGGATATCCCCGGCTTAACTGATAACACTCTGAGAGTCAGCACTCAGGGAGGCGGGGATATCCCCGCCCACACGAAGACTGGGGTAGCAAAACCCTTTTTCCCCTTTTCGTTCTTCTCCCATCTTCTTCTCCCTTCCACGACATTGAAGCTGAGATCCTTTAAAGAAAAAGAACACCAAAAGACCAGATCAGAAGGAGAATGCGACCGTCGCAATTACAACTTATTCATTTTCCCTTCCATTATCCACTTCTCTCTCTCTAATCTAATCACCATCATCTATTTCAATAGTACATATACATTGAAGAGAAGAAAGAGGGAAAATGGTTAGGGTGGTGTACAAATTAACCCTCCTATGGAGTACAAATTGCTGACTGGTTCACTTGGATGATGGATCTGGACCATCTTCTTAGTTGGGCACTCTGTTTTAGTGCTAAGGTTTGTTTAGGGAGAAGGTTCGCTATCTTTTTCTGATGAAGCTCAGACAAGTTTGTGCCTCCTCTTCTTCATTAGTGTTGGTAATGGCAAAAGAAGGATTGAGGTTTTGATCCATAGGTGGTCGAGCTTGAATGTTGTGGAAGGAAGAAGAAGATGGGAGAAGAATGAAAAGGGGAAAAAGGGTTTTGAGACTTTTTAAAGTAAAAGGAGCAGGGATATCCCCGCTCAGAGGGAAAAATAAAAAAAAATACCAAACAGAGCTCCTGTGATCACTATGGTCTTTGTAAAACATTGATGGCGTTTTTTGGCTTTGACAAGTCTAAGGGGATTTTTTTGGTTAAATCCTCTTTTTTCAATCAAGTCGGTTCGATAACTTTTTTAATGAAATAACAAAAATATCCTACTCATACCACGAAATTTTGTCCACGGTTAACTATTTTTAACCCAAAATTGAATATTTTAATTTTAATCATCATAATCATTTAATGAAGGTAGTTTTCTAGTCATTTAGAACCTTATTTTTAACCATCCATGTAAAAAGATAGTTGAAATGAGCCTCATTAGGTCATATGAGTTGGACTTGATCATTTTTTTAAATAATTTATTAAATGTTTTAAGAGAAATGACATTGGAGTAATTTTATTATCTCTCATAAATTTTTTATAGGAAGAGATTAATTAAAAAAAAATGTTACAAGTTTTAATGCCTTTTCAAAATATTCACATCTTCATCTACTCTTTTGCTCAGAGGAGTCAAGTTTAATACTACTTATAAATTAAAAAGGGAGTTTCTAAATGCACTCCACCCTAATGTTGTCCACACCCACATCCCCGTACGTGAACAGTGAAAAATCACTGTTCACATAAGAGGATGTGGGTGTGTACAGTACATAATAGGGGTGCATATAGAATTCCCCATTAAAAAAAAAAACTACTGAAATGATATGCGAGAGAGAGGGAGGGAGAAGACAGTCGTCAATTGTCAAATTGAGAGACACCTTGTAGAGCCACAGCACCTAACTTCTGCCACATCAGAATGGGTATTGTGGCATCATGCTGAAGTCTACCATGTCAAGAGTTCAGGATACCAACTAGTTTATACGAACAATGGAACACTAATGACTTTCTTGTTGGGAAGAATTGTGAGAATTTTTATTTAGGAGAATTTTAAATGTTAACCCAAGTAAAATTTTAAATGCCCAACTCCCTCTAGCATTTGGAATGTGGAAAAAATTGTCTTTTCATGTGGCATGGAATTTTGAATTCTTGCATCAAACAGAGTATAAGAAGATTTGTATTATGAGGCCCACAAATAGATGCTCGGACCATTCAATGTGAATACCATCCCTCTAATGACATATCCAATCATTTCAATGACATCATGTCCTGCATCACCATTAACACTAACGTGAGGCGTCGTTAGTATACTAGCGCTTTAATAAGTACCTGCTCTGGGATGTAAATGGGTCCCCGATTCTCTGATTACCTCAGAGTTTTGACCCGTCAAGGACTTGTGTTTGGGTTCTTATTTAAGCCTCAGAAAGGAGGTGGGTTCAGGTTCGGATCCTTTTTTAGATTCGTGATCTAAACAGGACCGGATCCGATTCCACATTGGTTCTAAACCGTGGACTTGAGATCCAACATATTACCTCAATTTTCTAGATTCCCCCCCTAAAAACTAAGTTTTTTAATATCATTCTCTATTTAGACCCAGACCCGTCCCATGTACAAAACCAGTTTGGCTTTAGTTCCATCTTCTTATTAACGTTTCCAGTTCCACTCTCTCATTAACGTTTTCGGTTTCGGGTCCGCCATGGACCCGAAGTTGAACCGTCCCATTTACATCATAGTGCTCCTCATGGGCGAACTAGGTTGGGCCAATCTCGATCTGTTCTATCTAACTTGACCTGACTATTGCTGAACCAGCAACAAGGCCGGAGATTCTCTCTTGTAGGCACCCAAAATAAAGCAAATTGTAGCCCCTATCGCTATCAGTTGGCATGTCAAATGGGTCGAGCCGGCCTGGTTCAACACGGCACGGCCTGCCAGTCAATGGCCCGTTGACTAGGTTTTTCTTCTACTTCGAGATGCCATCATTCTCATTGAGAAGGTCTCTAAGAGGGTTATAGCTTAGAAGAACAAAAAGTCAATGAAGATCAATATCTGCAAAATGGGTTTTCGTAGAGTACAACTTTTTTCAAAGTTCTCAATTAGACCACAACCAAGCTCCTCAAGTATAGATCTACTTATAGTTGGTTTTAGTAAATGTTCGATGCTTGTCTTGTTTGTTACTTGATCTGTCTTCTTGATGGATCTTTATTCTTAATGCATGAGATTAGGGTTTTAGATCTTAAGTTTGGTTTCTTGCCTTATAGGTATTTGATCCCTATTTTAAGTGGGTAAAAAGTTTTGAATACCTATTCATAAGGCCCACCTGCTTCAACACTTAATTGTTATAAGACCAATTCCTAGCCGCCTAAAAAAAAATTCCAGTTTCGGTTTCTCCTGGAAGCAGAAAAGAACCAAAGATCTTATTTGTTGGATATGGAATATTGGAGAATTTGCAAGTTATGTTCATAGCTCTTGTTTCTGTTGTTGCATTTAACCAAAATGTGGTACGTCAATTTCTACAAGAACACTGTCTTCGACTGGGGGGCTCAACACTCTCCATTTCCATTTACCGAATAAAAGTACACTATTCATTTCCGGCAATGGCAGATCTTCAGCTAGTACTTGACAGGGATTCTGGTATACTGTCCCTAATTTGTCCGTCTCAGGCATTTGCATACTCACTTAGTTTAATTGATAATTGAGTTTTAATTTCAAGATTTGCATATAACACGAATATCTGTAATGAGTATGCTTTCTTTAATCAATGCAGATGAGAAATATTTCTCAAAACCATTCACGTTAAATAAAGCTTCAAACATCATTCTCATAACTGTACCAATTGAAATAATTCTGGCAGAACTTTACCAAACAAAGCTCATCACGATTCACGACTCATTATCAAAAGAGAAAACTCTTAAAACACAATTTAGTTTTATTTAGTTTTATTAAGGCATATGGTCAACATGCATATCAAGCCAATGATCATCCACAGAATTACATGTCTTCTTGTGCAAAATAAAACTAGACTTGCTCCTCACACAAAGCCCTGGAATCGCTTTCCCCGGACCTCATGATCTTCTTATCATCGTAGATAAATAAGACATAGAATGTGATAAGAGTGGCAGTGCCAGCCATTCCCCAAACCAACCATCCCAATGCCATATTGGGTAGAGTTATCGTCCACACCCGGTAGGCAAACAAGAAGTTGAGTGTGGTTGCCAGGATCCATATGGGAAACTTCAGTCTCTCCTTCTTCTTTGAGTCCCGAGGCAACTTCTCAAACACACTTAGGCACCAGAAGAGGATCATGAGAAGCACAAACAGGGAGAGAGTAAAAGTGACGGCCACTATGTCCTGGCGAATTCTTACAATGGCACCGACCGTGTTGAACATCAAAAATCCAACAGCAGTAGTGAAGAGGTACGTGTCATCGGAGCTGGGGTTTGGGCTCCTGGAAACAGGATTTAAAGAACGGGCATTTTGGTTTGACTGCGCACCCATGATCATTTCCTCCAGCTTATGCAACAGCAGAGCAGCTCACAGTCCGTCCCCAATATTATACAGCCTTATTTATAGGTAAGTAGTTCAACGATGTGCTTCTTAATTTGTTGATTCTCTTCCTGCTGGGTTCATTCCAAGTTCAAGGAAGTTCCCCCACTAGTTCCACTTAATTTCCAAGAAATTGAGTTTTTTGGGGATTTTTTGCATGATGTGGCATCTTATCTCGTACGCATTTTAAATACTCTATTTGATATAAAAATTCATAATTGCAAACCACATTAAAAAAAAAAAGCACTTTTAGCCTTATAAATTACTTGAATTTCAGGATTCCAAATTCAGAATTCCAGACCACATGTGGTTTGGAATTCTCAATTATTGTAACAAGTAGAGCATTTGGATTGCTAGGGAATAAGATGTCACATCATATCATAAATATCAAATAAGTCCAATTCCTTATCAACTATGATGCACGGATACTTTAAGGGCCCGTTTGGTAATTTTACTAGTATAGTCAAGTGAAGTAAAGTCAAGTTAAATATCCCATCAAAAGCACTTTTCCAAAAAATTCCCTCCATCTTTTCCAAAAAAAGTCAAAAAGTAACTACATTTACTCACTAAAAAACAAAAAAAAACTCCATTTTCCCATACAAAAAGTCAAAAATATTCTATCCCAAACAACTAAAAACAAAATATCATCATAACTCACTTATATTTTATTCATTCTTTTCATTTCACTTCACTCCACTTTATTTTAAAAGTAAATTACCAAACGGGCCCTAAAGGAAAATTCTATATGCACCCACCCTTTTTACTGAGCACACTCACATTCCTTCTTCATGTGTAACTTTTATTGCTTCTAAAGGTGGGTATGCTCAGCAAAAATAGGGGTGTATATAGAATTTTCCTACTTTGAAATGGGGAAAACGTATCGTGTCGTATCGTATCTCGTATGCATTTTAAATACTCAATTTGATGTAAGAATTCATAATTCCAGACCACATAAAAAAGCACTTTTATCCTTACAAACTACTTGAATTTCAGCATTCCAAATTCAGAATTCTAGACCACAAGTGGTTTGGAATTCTCAATTCTTGCAACAAGTAGATTATTTGGATGGCCAAGGGACAAGATGTCACATTATGCCATAAATCCCAAATAAGTCCAATTCCTTGTCAACCATGATGCATGGATACTTTCAAATGGAAAACGTATCGTGTCGTATTGTATCTAACACTTCACTTTTTATGTGTAAAATTAATACACTTGCCGTGTCTATGGCGTATTCTAGTCATATCCATGCCGTATCTGGGCATCATAGCTTGTAAGAAATATCTTGAATCAAACGGGCCCTAAAATAAGACATTGATGTAGAATCAATTGCATTAATCTCATTATCAATCACCCCTACAATCTAACGGTGAGACAAACTTAGTTTTAAGTTAAATTTTAGAATATGTCAAAGGAGAGGATGGGATTCAAGATCAGTAGTCAAAAAGTGCTCAAAACCGAGATAAATTATTGTGATAATTGATATGCATTAAGTTTAATATTTTTTCTAATTCCACATGATTTAGGTACACACTAATGTTCATAAAATCTGAAAAATAGCTATTTTGTTATTAAAATCTTACATTTCTATAGTTTCATTGAAACTTTTTTTTTTTATGAAGTGTGGGCATTCCCGTGGTGTTTTTTGCCCACACAGACTTATTTTCCCATGCACACGCACGACATCGCAAAATATGTAAACCAGGTATGCGTCGAGGTGTAAACTCGGCTTGGCCCGCTTTCTAGGGGTGAACAAAAAATCCACAAATCCGTAAAACCGATTCGATTTGCGGATTTTTAACCGAGCCGAAGGTAAACGAATTGGTGACAGATTGAAAATCTTGTAATCCGTTGGCAATTGATCGGTGATGGATTTCACCTTCAATCTGCGGATTTAATCCAATCCGATCCGTTGACATTAAACATAATTTAAAAAAAAAAAAAAGAAGAACCCAAGGGGTCTAAATATAAGTTAAGAAGTCTAAATATAAAAGAAGAAAAAAACTTTAGGGGTCAAAATGTAATTCACTTTTATATATAAGTATACCAAATGAAACCCTAGACCAAATTTCACCCTAGTCTTGAGAGCATGCTCTTCAAATTTTCTTTAATATTAGATTCAATGGATTGAATGGATTAAACCAATCTGATCCGGTCCTCCACGGATCGGATCGGATCGTTTTTTAACAACCACAGATTGGTGACGGATTCCAAATCCATCAATCTGTAGGTAACGGATTGGTGACGAATTTACATAATCCGCACCAATCTGATCCGTATACACCCCTACGGCGCTTTCAGCCCAACCAGGTGTCTCGAGCATTTCATTGAGAAAGATGTTTGGGGGAGATGGCTTCATACGTACAAGGGGAATTCTTGGAATGAAATCTAGATTTGCTAATGAACATTTGGCAAAAATATCCATGAAAATGATCGTTTGTGGTTATTGTTTAAGGGAAAATTTAATAAAATGAGTAACAAACTTTTATCTCATTTTCAAAAATGCACTTTCTTCAAAAGAAAAAACAAAAAATCTTTCAATCAAGTCCTCTCCAAATAAAGATTTTGAAAATAACAAAAATACCCTACCCTTTATATCATGTTTTTCTCTTTTATCAACATTTTTACTCCCCAAAAACCTATCATGTTTTTTACTCGATGAAGTGGGCCCCACTCGGTAATTTTGGTTGCAGTACATAGTTATTCTTGAACGTTCTTAAATGATTTATTAAAGGAAAAGCATAAAAAATGTCAAGAGGATATTTTTATCGTTTTTTAAGAATTTGTCATTGTGAATACTTAATTGACATAAATGTAAAAAAAAAAAAATTATACTTTCTTTAAATATTTAAATATTTAAGATGAGGTAAATATATATATATATATATTGAAAATATTGAAAATTTTCCTTTTAGGAAAAATTCATGTTAAAGAGATACTGGAGAGGCAAATCCAAGAGAGGGAGGCTACTTGTCCCGAACATTGGGACCGATCCATGGACCGGTCCCAATATTTGGAACCATTATCATCCATGATATTGGTCCCAAACAGTGGAAAATGTTCCGGACAAATAGACTTTTTCAATCCAAAATAGGGCAGTTCTTTCCGGAGAAGGATCGAGATTAAAAGAAAAAAGCTACATGCCCCGAATTTTGTCCCGGGACATGGACAAACTGCCCCCTGGGAGCCGTTAGATCCCAGGCCCCTGGGGGCCGTTGGATCCCAGGCTCCTTGGGATCCAACGGCTCCTAGGGGGCAGTTTATCCATGTTCCGGGATAAAATCCGGGACATGTAGCACCGCTCAGATTGAAATCGTGTCGGTTGTAAAAATGTCACATCTCTCCACATGGGCAAGGAGATTTTTTTTTTTTTTTTTTTTTTTTTTTTTTTTTTTTTTTTTTTTTTTTTTTCTTTTTTGAGATGAAATGTCAACAAAGTGTCGCTGCACGATAGAGTTGCTGACAGGACATACCCACTTTCTCAGAGGGTCACTATTGCGTGTCCCCACTGTCAGGATTTGACGTCCTCTTTAATGACTTCTGCGAAACCACCAAGAGCTTTCAAGATTTGAAAGTCGTTCCGCGATTGGGCACTGTCATTTGTAAGGAAACTACCAGGACCTTGCACGATTTGAAAAGTCCGCAACAAACAACTTTTAAAATTCCGCGCTATTATTAGTATGTACATCCGAGGAAAGCTAGTATTAGCGTGTTATATGTGGTAGAAAATAAGAGTTTTCAAATTCTATCAAAAGTCAAATTTAGAAATCCTAAGCGTACGTTTGGTACCTGTCCATATTAGAGAAGGAATCCCCTATTTAGAGAATTTCCTCCATAGTCTAGAATTTAAAATATCCTCATTCAATATTTGTACTAAGAAATTTTAAGTTTGGCATTGAAAAAGGATTACTACCATTAGTAGAATATTGGATCAAATAGTTGTAAGTTTTTTAAAATAACTCAAGATCCATGAAGAATCAAGACCTCAAATTTTTACTTGAAGTTGTACTTGGCCATCTAGAGTATTTGAACGGTTCGGATCGTACGAATGGGGTCCACAAAAATAAAAAAGTAATATTTTAAAATTTGAACGTTTTTGCAAATATCTCGAAATCTAGTGAGAATCAACGGCTGAATTTTGGGAATCTACCCATTTTTGACCTTATGGAGATGGCCCACGGTTTATATCATGATTTAGAAACCCACAGAAACCAAAAAATTGAAAATATCATGCTGTTTTTTATCCCCTTTTTTGCACTTAGAGAAATCAGTAACCAGTAGTTTTCCAAAAAAAATAATTTGAAATCTATGATGAATCAACGGTTGATATTTCATTATATAGCCGTCTTTTAGGGATTAAATATGATTAACGATTTGGATTTTGACTATGGGACCCAAAAGATAGGATTCCAAAGCAAATTTCTCTTATGGTCTAAGTTACCGTTTTTATTAGTACATCGGTATTGTAGCTCCGCCTTTCTTTGGTTCTGCGGATTTCTAGAGTCCGAAGGGGGAGAGTCGGAATGCGGAAATAATTGCTTCTGCGGATTTCCAACGTCTGCCCTATTAAAATCCACTATGAACCAAACGTAATAAATCCACGATCGCGCGGAAAATATGCGAGAAATCCACAACGCGGACTGTTGCCAAACGTGCCCTAAAAATGTAACAAGATATCTCCAAGGATTTGAATGTCTCAAACATGGCTTAACACCAATTAATCTCCACAAATTGCTATGCATCCTAAATTTACAGTAGCGATTCTGGATCATCCTAAAAATGTGAAATAAGAAATAAGAAATAAATACATTTTTTTCGGGTGGCAAATGTGAATAGGCTAAAACAATATTTTCCTGTTTCATATAGGGGATCTGGATTCAAATGTATATGACCAGTAAGAACCGACCCAATGTCAATTCTTCCGACTGTAAGGCGCTATTTGGATATTTTTTCTGTGTTCGGACCAAGCCATGCGAACACAATCTTGAAACTCCACCCAAGCGGCCCAGATAATCCGGACTGACGTCATTATATGTTGACATGACATCGCTGCCAACATGGTGTAAATCACATTTATGTCATAGTGTTCAATCAAATGGTCTAAATGGGCCGAGTTCTAGGAATGTGTTTCATACACAGTTTTAGGCTAGGTTTCTTTACTAAAATTTATAAAATTCATGGTAGTTGTATGGGAATTTCAAATACTACATTTGAAATGCTGTCAAATTTTAAAATTTTAAATTTATTGTTTCATTCATTGCCTGAATTCTTGCTTGAGCTCCCGGAATGCCATCGTCCATCTCTCGGAATTCCTTTGCCAAGTGAAAATTTCAAATCCTCCTTGTTAAAGTGGTTTTTCCGTCGCGGTGTGAATTTTTTTTTAATCCAAAAAAATTCGCAAAAATACCTAAAAAATCCAGAATATTAGAAAATGCTGGAAAACAATATTTTTTTCCATTAGTAACAACAATAAATCAAAATCTCAGTTACCTTCAGTTATGAGTCATGTCTTCAATTATGTCTGTGTCGCAGATCGCTGCCTTCTCCAATATTTCATATAATGCAGCCATTATTGATGCCCATGATCAATTTATTAGTATAAAATATAAAAAAATAAATATAACATATCAATCATCATTTAATACTAACTCGATCATCAAATAAGTTGTGAAATTCAAGACCATGAAGATGATATATTAAAATCAGAAACATGATAGTGAGATCGATAAATCATAAAGCACTTGGGCATCAAAAGACTCATGGTTTACCTGAAATTATTAGGGGACTAGTAGTCTAGTAGAGAATAGAGACTAGAGAGAGATTGGTGAGTATCAGTGTATTACAGATTGACAGCCTAATTCCAAGTGAAGTGTCGCCCTGGCTCGATATCATCATCATCATTTCTTCGGTATTGGCTAAAAAGATATGCTTCATAATGTTACACAGCACTACCATACCCATGACCATATTCAGATTGTTCTTGATAAGATGATGAACTATCTTGATGAAATCCTAAAAAAATGATATATTATAATTCAAATATTAAAAAATTCGAAAATAAAAAAATTGAAAAAAAAAAAGTTCAAAATCATGTGTATGAATAGATCTAGCATGAAAGTATGTAGATCTAACTTCTAAATGAAGAACATAACACAAGTGACAAACCCAATGATTTTTATGCTTCATCTAAAAATAAAAAAAATAAAAAACACATAACAAAATGCTTTAAGTTGATATTCTCTTACCTTAGATGATATTTTCTTCAAAAAAATAGATATGGAATTTGAAAATATTAAAATGCTTTAAGTTGATATTCTCTTACCTTCGATGATATTTTCTTCAAAAAAATAGATATGGAATTTGAAAATATAAAAAGGGAGTATGGTTGCTGCTATGGATAGTAAGGAGATGAGAATAGTGGAGAAGAAGAAGAAGATGGGGAAAAAGTTGCAAAAATTAGGGTTTTTACCCTTTTTATAAAATATCGGCCGATATCTCGGTTAGACCGAGATGAATTCCATCTCGACCGAGATATGCCGAGATTTTGGGGATTTTTAATCGAGACCGATATCTCAACGAGATATCGGCTCGGCATCGACTGATATGAATCGGTATCAGCCAAGATTTTGATCCATGTTTAAAAGTAAATTCCCACTTGAGCTCCAATTGAGAAACAAGAAATCGCTTGCTCTAAGTTGATTGGCTTAGAATAATCATGACATTTACACGCGCATCTCCGACATATTTTTTTTAGGGCCGGCTTCCTTACTAGAATTTATGTAGGGTGAATTTTTGAATTCTTAGATATAGTATAATTTTTGGATGCTGGATTGCATTTGAACATCCAAAAATTCCACCAAAAGGGAAAGAAGCTAAAATTTCTGAATTCTCAAAGGTTATTTAAGTCCTTGGACCTGTTTGGATAAAGATATTTCAAATAAGGAATTGAATTTATTGGGAATTTCAAACATTACAGGCATATTTCTTTAATGGAATTCCAAGAATTCTTGTCTTGGGAATTCTTGAATTCCCAAATATAGTCGAATTCCTGGATGCTCCTTTAAGTGACATTTTATCTCCTAGGCAATTCAAATACTTTATTTGATGCAAGAATTAAAAACTCTAAAGGCACTTCTACCCTCTTGAATTCCCATAATCTCAGCATTTCAAATGCTAGAGGCTGCTTTGAGAGGTAGCATTTAGAATTCTCATAATTATCCCACACAAGAATTCTCACAATTCTTCCAAACAAACAGGCCCAGATAGCTGAAATTTTGAAAGGCTTGCAAAGAAACATGAAATTTGCAAAATGTCACGAGACATGGTGTCACATCATGTCCAAAAATTCTAAGAAAGAAACAAGTTCTTTATCTTTTGGCCTTGTTTAGAAATGTTACTTTAAAAATGAAATGAGGTAAAGCCTCAAATCAAGAGAGGGTAAAATATAAAGTGTCGAGTTATAATGTGATTCTTTTTTTTCTTTAGTGACTCTTTTTGACTTTTGGTGTAAAAAGTAGAAGACATTTTGTCATTTAATTGCTTAAGAAAGTAGTTTGTTTTCCTCTTTTTGAAAAAAAAAAAAATAAAGAAATTTTGAGTTTTTGTGCTTTTAATATGACCCCTTATCTTTTCACGTCTCTTAAATTGAGACTTCACCTCATTTTACTTTAACAGTGAAGTTACCAAACAAGCCCTCGGTCTAAAGATGAAGGTCGATATGTTTCCTTAAACCATTTTCATGTACTGCTCCATTATTTGCAATGTCGTGATATCCCAAAATTTTATTGGATTATTGGAA
This sequence comes from Camphora micrantha, assembly GCA_003546025.1. Classification (NCBI taxonomy): domain Eukaryota; kingdom Viridiplantae; phylum Streptophyta; class Magnoliopsida; order Laurales; family Lauraceae; genus Camphora; species Camphora micrantha. Next base: position 9,809,264 of record QPKB01000008.1, read on the forward strand.
ATGGGCATTGAAACAAAAAGAAAAACTTGCAGGTTGAGCTGTTAACAAGGCAGTTCGATGCAAATCGCATTTTTCAATAAAGTCTAACGTGATATCAGATATCGCAAAAATGGAGCACTAAGAAAATTCTTTGGGAAAAATACCTATACTTTGATCACCTGGCATGGAAATCAACAGGTAATGGTAACCAAATGGAAAAAAAATTCTAAAAAAAAGGTGGTAAAAAGCACAACTTATGGACCAAGATAAAAAAAACCCGATTTGATCAGTCAGATTGCTGGTCTAATCTTTTGCTTTTAGGTGCAACTCCTCTATAACTTACTTTACCTTTCATCTTTGATTTTCAATGGCAGTGAAATATTTAATCTTCAAATGATTCTCCTTTTTTTTTTTTATCATTCTCACAAGTTTTGCTCTTCTGATTCAATATAATTAGTTTAGTATCTTAATTTCTTTTTCTCTTCATTCTTCAGAAATGCTTAGATCACATTCATGACCCTCCAATGTTTGCTTAGATTCCTTTGAAGGTGATGGAGTAAGCTTTGGATTCCTCATTATGGTATGCATCTCAGTCTTTAAGCCAATTAGTTTTCCAACAAAACCCAAGTTACACGAGTTGAAAATGCATCTGTCATACCTTGCAAATCTGAGAGCCACCAAGCATCTTTGATTTATCAAAAGACTATAATTCGCCCATGTGAAGTTGATAAGAACTCAAATTTGTCTCAACTGTAAGTTGCAACATTTCGCTGATTTCATGTAACACTATTTTTTTTTTTATATTTCACATTACAGAGTAGATCTTTGCATAATAAATGCATGAGTTGATCATCCGATCTTAAAAAGATGAATAGTCTGTGAGTAAAACTCAATATGCACTTCTTTGAAACCAACATTCAGAAGAAAATGCAAACTCCCTCCAAACTTCTTCCCTTCTCAACAATGAGTTGCTCCGGCATATCCTCTTTTCTGTCGCAGATATTAACTAGATACGAATGTTGTTCCATGCATGAGATATATTCTCTCTCTCTCTTTTTAATTAAGTCTCCCTCAATAATGAAATGTCCAAGGGGCAAACATGACGACAACCAAAGGCAGAGATCTAATTAGGGACCTGAATGATGAAATTAAACTAAGTAGTGCCCGAGCTTTGTCAATTGTTAAATAGTCAACTAGAAATGAACATAACTTAAGTTAGAGCACTAAACAAGTGAAACAAAGCCTACTCAGGAGCTTTCACAGCTATAACAGCTATAAATGTGATTGAAAACAAGATAAGATGCCTCTGCAGTGTATGCAAGGGTTAGGGACAGCTCAGATGTTTGTTGGTTGGAAGGGTAAGGGGCAGGGTTATGAGTTTTCAAGGTTCTGCATTAAGATAGGGTTGTTATAATTTGATGGAATTGGGACAGTAATTGGATTTATTGAGGGAGGGACAATAACTGATTTGGCACTAAAAAAGATTCTGAATTGAGTCCAAGTGGAACTGTGGCCTGGCTGAATGAATTGAGTTTCCATTGGGATTGGTTGGGATACCTTTAAATTATGATTGTAGGAGTCTTGGTTTGTAGTATTTTAGAAATTAAAATACTGCTGGGATAAGAATTTTAATGGGGAATTTAATTTAGAAAAGGAATGTCAAAGACAGATGGTTCTGATCTATTTTAGGACTAGCATTCAAGTGAAGTTGGGAGCTTCTGGTTTTTTTTTTTTTTTTTTTTTTTTTTTTCTGTTTTCTTTTGGCAAAACCTGGGGCTAACTGGGCCAGATTTGACGCTGGATAGGGGTTGCATATTACATGGGTTTAATAAGCGTTCTGAATAGAGGAGGATTTGGGAAGAAATCTGGGATCTAACAACTAGAGCTTTAGTTGCATTAAGTTGTTTAGAAATAGGGGCAGCAAGAGGAGCTTCATCAAGACAGTGGTATTGGGGATTGATCTGATGAGGGCTGTTGGTTTTTCTTTTCTTTTTTTTTTCCTTTTTTCTCTCTTTTTACTAATATGTCCTTGTTTTGTCCTCTTTGGCCTACCTTTTTAACTAGGTGGGCTGCCATCTACTTGCATAAAAAACTTTTCCTCACCAGTACCATAGCTGACCTTCGTTAAAGCAAGGATTTAGTTGTGACAAATTTTTTACACTAGCTATCGCCTACCTAACGCAACACTCTTTTTACCTAGGGTTGGGACCGGTAGTAAAACCAGCAAAGTTTAAACTAGTGGACTTAACATTGTTGGGACAAGGCTTTAATAATGATCTCCTTGAAGTGGAAATGCAACTTCCAAAGACCTTGACTCATTCTGAATTGCTTTCCACAATCAAACACATACAAACACAAGCTTCCCAAGGGACAACAAGGAACAACTTACCATGCAAGGCCAACTTGGAAGCATGACAATCATGGGTAGGGCAAGGGTTTAAAAGATCTTCCTATGAGGCAGTAGCCATTATTAAGAAAGAGAGAATAAAGAAAAAAAAAAGAAAAAATATTAATAATATTAACTTATTGGCTGTAGTCATTTTCGCTTAGTCGAATTGCTTGAATCGTAAAATTTGATTAAACAAGTATCGAATTGTAGAATTCACACCTGAATCCTAAGATTCATTTGTAAATGTGATTCATTACATAGATACGAATCGGGATTCGGGATACAAATCGTGGGATTCTAATAACAATGATTGGATGTGAAGACTCTGAAGGAAGCGTAGGGCATCTTTTCGAGCATGTCTATTGAGAAGCCGAAACCGATCGAGGATAAAAGGCTGAAACCAAAACCGAAACCGATCCAGGACAAAGTGTGTTACCAATGTGGCAAACCAGGGCACATTGCAAGGGATTGCAAAGTGATGATGGAAGCGGAAATTCAGCCACAGAAGACTCGAGGCAAGGGGAAGCCAACGAGTGTGGGGGAGCTATTGAGGAGGATTGTTGGGACCAAGAGGCAAATTTCACGACACCCGTCGAATTTGTGAGTATGCACTAACATCAATCATTTATGATGTTGATGATGTGGTGTTTTCAGATCCTTTAGAGCTTGAAGATGAAGCACAAAATCAAATCAAGGAAGATGAATCAACAACGGAGGAGTTTGATCAATCAAGGATTGGAATATCAAGTTCTTAGGAGGCTCCAGATTCCCAGGAACTTGAAGATCATGTGCCAAATTATTTCAAGGAGAATGGATCAGAAGAAGTGGATGATGATCGGTCCGGAACTGAATCGGATCCACAAGAGACGATTGAAGAACTTGTTTCGAAGGTCATTCCCTACGACGTTTCGAAGACTCATGGAGATGCAAAACCAATCACACAGAATATCAAGGAATAGCAAGACACAAGGGGTGCGAAGATTCCAGCCATGATTGGGGACGAGACATGGGAGATGATTCTTGTCCTGATGGTGTGTCTATAGTTGGATGAATGTGGGTCGACAACCGAGAAAGTCAGTCTGGTGGGACCACAGATCCTTACACGGCCTAGTTGGAAGCAAAGGGGTTCAACCAGCAATACGAGCTTTATCTTGACGAGACCTTTGGTCCAGTTGCGAAGTCAACGCCGTACAAGTGCAGATTGACATCGCCACCAGCGGGTGTCGAAAATTCAAGCAGATGAAAGTCACAAATGCTTTTCGGCATGAGGGAGTTGACGTGGGAATCAATTTGCAGCAGCCACATGGTTTTGAAGAGTAGGAGCTAGACCGCAAGTCTGGAAGATTTTTTACAGGTTCAGATGGAAACTCGCGTAATGATGCTGGTGGTCAACGCTGAGCGAGGAGTGTTGAAGTCATCATTGATTCAGCACATGCACCAGAGGGGTTGGGCCGATGGCGCTATATAGGGTAGAATATTATTAGGGATATTCTTTTCTTGTTATGGTTATATTTCCTATTTTGGTTAAGACTCTATTTACTAAGATTGCTTTTGGTTTTCCTATTTATATTGGTGCATGTAATGGGGTTTAGTAGAATGAAATAATCTAATTTGGGTGTGTTTCTCAATTCTCTCTCTCCCTTCTCCCTCGATACTAACTTCTATAGAGAAATTTAAAAAGACAAATTAGAGCATAGTGACTTGAGGGGTTTAATCTCAACTTTTGTTTCAACCCTCTTGGGATTGTGAAAAGGTTGTCAAAAACTTTGGACTTCGGGTTTCAAGTCCATTGTGTCATTTTAAAGAGAAGAGATACATACATGAAATAGAGAGAGAGAGAGAGAGAGAGAGAGAGAGAGAGAGAAGAAGAGATGAATGTCGTCCCCTTCATGGTCGACTGATCTTTGTATATATAGGGTTTCGATCCCTGATTACATTCTAATCATGTTTATCTAGCAAATACAATCTGTTTAGATCCATAGTAATAACTAACAACTAAAGTATGCAAATGGGCCTGCTATATTGGGCCGGAGGCCTGGATTGACAGCCCCCCTCAAATTGATACGGGAGAGTCATAAAGCAGCAATTTGGAGACAAGAAATTGATGTCAAGGCCGAGGAAGTCCCTTAGTGAATATATCTGCAAACTGAAACTCGGTAAGGACATGAGGTAGATTGATGGCATCACACTTGTATTTGCCTCGAATAAAGTAGTAATCAACTTCTATATGTTTTGTGCGCTCATGAAGAACAGGATTTTCAGTGATTCTGATTGGCCCAGTATTATTTGCATTTAAGGAAGTGGGAGAGGCCTGTGTAAATCCGAGTTCCGAAAGGAGTTCCCGAAGCCATAAAATTTCAAAACAAGCGGAGGACATTGCTCGATATTCTGCCTCTGTGGATGATTTGGAAACCCGTTTTTGTTTCTTGCATTTCCAATAAATGAGAGAATTACCGAGGTACATACACCAACCAGTGGTGGACCGTCTAGTATCCGGACAGCCTGCCTAGTCAGCATCTGCATAAGCGGTCAGAAGTAGACGATTATCCTTTAGATAATATAAACCACGACCGCTAGTGCCTAATAAATACCAGATAATACGCTTCACGGCTGTCAGATGAAGGTGTCGAGGAGAAGTCATGAATTGGCTGACAAGATTGACAGCATATGATATGTCAGGCCTGGTGATAGTGAGATAGACAAAACTGTCGACGAGTCTCCGGTATGTATGTGGATCAGGAAGAAGATTGTCATCATCGTTACTCAACTTACGATTGACTTTGAGCGGGGTATCAACCGATGAAGAGTCATGGAGATAAGCAAGCTCAATAAGATCTGGCGCATATTTGTGTTGATTGATAAACAGGCCCTTTTGAGACTGATGTACCTCTAAGCCCAAAAAATAATGCAGAGGAACCAAATCCTTCATATGGAATGAATGTCGGAGAGAGGCTTGGAGGGATTTTTATCATAGCATCATCAGTGCTGATGATAATAATATCAACATATACGAGGAGAACAGTAAAGTCAGTAGATGCGTAGCTCAAAAAAAGAGATGGATCGTAAGGACTTTGAGTAAAGTCAATCGTGCCTAAACGATCTCTGAATTTTTCGAACCACGCCCAAGGAGCTTGCTTGAGACCGTAAAAAGATCTGCGTAAGTGACATACAGACTTCTTAGACGGAGAGGTGACTCCTTGTGGTATCCGCATATAGACCTCCTCTTTCAAGTCGCCATGTAGAAAGGCATTCTTGACATCCATTTCGTACAATGGCCAAGATTGAGAAGCAGTGATGGCGAGAAGTAGCCGAACTGTTGTCATTTTTGCAACTCGCGCAAATGTCTCTTCATAGTCAATCACATACTCTTGTCAGTTGCCAAGTGCCACAAGTCTAGCTTTGTGTCTATCCAAGGAGCCATCAGATTTTAGTTTGATCGAGTAGATCCATTTCAACGATGGGTTTAACCGAAGGAGGACAGTCCACAATATCCCAGGTGTGATTCTAGGTCAATGCATCTAATTCATCTTTCATAGCCTGGTTCCAACAATCATGTTGCACAGCTTGCAAATAGGAACTTGGGATGGAAACAGATGGCAGTGTTGTCATCAAGGAAGCATGGGTAAATCCATACCTCTCAGGAGGTCGAGAAATTCAGGAGGAGCGATGCAAGGTATCAGTAGATGTGGAACCATTTGCCGGAGGATCAGGAGGGTGAGCATCTGCAGTGACAGTTCTTTCCCTTCGATGATACACAAAGTTAGGATTAAACCATGTAACAGTTGTTTCATCGGAAAACCCAGCCAATAAAATTGAGGAAGATGGAGAAGGAAAATCTAAGTGGGTTTGCAAAAAATATTGATTTAAAAAAAAAAAATAACATTACGAGAGATCCTGGTACGACGAGCCTTTGGATCATAGCAAACAAAACCCTTTTGTTTAGTTGCATATCCTAAAACAACACACCTGCTAGATTGGGCCATTAATTTTGTGCGCTCTGTAGGATGCAGATGAACAAAGCAAACACACCCGAAGGTATGTAGATGATTACACGATGGATGGTGACCAAAAAGTTTAAAATGTGGTGTTAATTGGGCAATGGTAGGTGATGGAAGACGGTTTATGAGATGCACTGCAGTGGTGAGAGCTTCAATCCAAAAACGAGGAGGAACAGATGATTCAATGAGAAGCGTTCTAGTAACATCAAGAAGGTGCTTATTTTTCCGTTCTGTAACTCTATTTTGTTGTGGAGTATATGGACAAGTACGTTGAGATATAATTCCTCGAGTTCTTATGAAAGATTGGAAATCAGTGGAGACATACTCCCCCCCTGAATCTGATCGCAAAGTTTTAATGCATTTGGAAAATTGGGTTTCAACATAGCTAAGAAAAATTTTAAATGCATTAAGAACATCAGATTTAGAATGTAACAAATAAACCCAAGTAAACATGCTGTGATCATCAATAAATGTAACAAAATATTTGAAATGACCATGAGAAATGGTAGGAGCAATGCCCCAAAACATCACTGTAGATTAAGTCAAAACATTCATTGCTCTGAGTTGCAAAGTTAGAAAAAGGTAAAGTTTTATTTTTTCCTAATTTACAAGCATCACACTCAAATGAAAGAGAATCAAGAGGTTTATTTAATAATCCATTTTGAAACAAAGTGGACAATGTAGTAGCATTCGGATGACCAAGTCTGTTATACCATAACCGAGAATTATTTTGAAGTAAAAAGCAAAACAACTGATGCAAAGGTTTATTCTGAATAAATGAAGATACTGGTAAAATAAAAAGTCTGCCACGTTTAGACCTCCTTGCGATCACTGCCCTCGACTCCTGGTCCTGCACAACACAACCAGAAGAAGAAAAGGAGACATTGTAATTATTTTCAACTAATTGACCCACAGAAACTAAATTGGTAGCAAGATGAGGGGACACAAAAATATTGGTTAATGGAAAAGGGCCAGGGGCATCACCCACAGAGACGATGGGAAGGTGATCCCCATTGGCAGCTTAAACAAAAAGAGTTCCAGTGTAGGGAACAACATAATGTAATTTTGTGGGTGAGGAGGTCATGTGATTACTAGCCCCTGAATCTAAATACCATGTATTAGAAGGGGACGGACCAGTACCTGAAATGTTCATAGATGACAGGGCATTGATAATCATTTGATTTACCATAGCCGGAGTAAGGGGAGCTGTTGACAGCGATTGTGATGAGGAACCAGGCTGGGATGGTGAATTAGACAACAGTGAACCACCGAATTCAGAAGATGCATATGCGCAAGCACTTGGAGCCGACTGCATACGGGTGATTAGCAGAATTTTAAGCCTTCTTCCGACACTCTTCAAGGACGTGACCAACGGCCTTACAATATTTACAGACTTTCTTGCATTGATTTGCATAATGGCCATATTTTTTACAGTTGTAACACTGTATTTTACTGATGTCTCGAGGAGGATGCCTGGTTTTAACAGCATAGGCAAGCTGAGCTTCAGTGGAGCTCTGTTATTCAACTGCAATTTCGGTAACAAGGCATTGTTCTTCCAGTAAAAGTTCTTGATGACAGTCATCGACGTTGGGAAGAGAAGCTCGGCTCATTAAGTTGTATCTCACTGTCTCATATTCAGGGCTCAGTTTCATGAGCAATTGGTCCCGATAGCTGTTCGATTGTAAAGAAAGTAACTCGGGTAGCAGTGCTTCAGAGACAGTAACAAACTTGATTTCATCATATTCGGACCAAAGGATTAAAAATCTTGAGTAATAATCCTGGATGGAAAGCGTCCCTTGGGAGTAATTTGCAATATCTAATTCCAGTTGAAATTGACGAGCAGCATGATTTCGATAATAAACATTTTTCAGATATTCCCACATTTCCTTTAAGGTTTTGCATGGTCTTAGATATAAAATAAAATTTGGTTCTACACAAGAAAGAATCCAAGATTTTATCTTCACATCTTTAGTCTTTCAAGAAAGAATTTTCTTGGCATCATCAGCAGGGATTTTTTCAGATCCATCAATATGACCCCATGGTTCTTTTACTTCAAGGTATAACTGAAATTGAAATGCCCAAGACACATAGTTTTTGTCATTAAATCGAACAATAGAGGGATCTGATTTTTCAGTTTTATCCATGATAGTAGAGGAATGTATTTTCTAGAACCCAGCAGTAGAACACAGTTACCAATAGAACAGATCAACAGAAGGCAGTGGAGATGCAACAACAGCAGGAAAAAGTAATACCAATGATTAAAAATGAACAGCCAGCAGCAGTGTACCAATGATAAAAAATTAACAGCCAGCAGCAGTAGTAGTCTCAGATGAAGACGGAAAAAATAACAATCCAGCAAACAAGAGAAAGAGCAACAACAGCAGTTACAGTAACCCAGATGAAGGAGCAATCAACAGCAGCAATCAATCAGCAGCAGATAAGGTAGACAACAGCAGCAGGAAAATGAAGACAGCAGCAGCAGCAAGGGATAAAAACATCCCTGTCGGAAGTGTGTAAATTCACACGATGGCCCCACTTGGTGATCTTGACACAGCTCAGAGGGTGGGGATGAATGAAGAGTAGTTTTATGCAACTACTGGTTGTGGTCTCAGTCAGATCAAATCCAGATCCAAGATTTTGGACGGCCGAGATGAAAACTAGTAGAAAAGATTGAATTTTCACAAAAAAAATGGTGGAAAACCTACCTCTGATGATCAATAATTTCGTTAAAATTCTTCATAAACCCAGGAAGCTCTAGTCGACCAAGATGGGAAGATTCTGCTGATGAGCTGTGATGATTGCAGGTGGGCCACGCCTAATATGAGGTGATCAGGGATGATTAGAGATGATTGCAGGTGGGCCACGCCTAATATGAGGTGATCAGGGATGATCAGAGATGATCTGGCTGACGAGGATGATGGCAGATGGGCTTCCAATGCTTGGAAGATGACTTAGGAGACGATCACAAATGATCGACTTGGCTCTGATACCATGTTATTTTAGAGAGAAGAGATATAGACATGAGACAGAGAGAATAGGAGATGAATGTCGTCCCCTTCATGGTCGACTGATCTTTGTATATATAGGGTTTCGATCCCTGATTACATTCTAATCATGTTTATCTAGCAAATACAATCTGTTTAGATCCATAGTAATAGCTAACAACTAAAGTATGCAAATGGGCCTGCTATATTGGGCCTGGATGCCTGGATTGACACATTGAGTATATACTGTCACTATAACAAAAAAATTATATCGGTAAAAATCAAAAGTTCAATCTATACTTGTGTTCATCCTACATTTTTGCTCCATAGTGACAATTCAAAAGAGGAGAGGAGGGACGTAGTGCATGATAGACAATATCTAGCAAAAAGGAGAGACCGGACCATCCCAGAAAATTCTCATGTACATAAAGGGTTGTTTTCCAAGAAGGAACAGACCATTCCTATAAGGCCCACATAACACCATGCAAATATGAAGTGGGTTTTTTTTTTTTTTTTTTTTTTTTTTTTTTTTTTTTTTTTTTTTCAGTCAATGGTTTGTGTGCAAAAATATTTTCTACACACTAACCAATCCATAAATCCATATTGCTTTAATTTTCCATCATATTCGGGAATCACGAGTTTAATTCCTAAATTTGTCGGTTGATCTCGTGGGTTATATTTTCTCCATCATCTCGATGGTTATCCACACGCCGATTAGTTTCGAAATTGGCTAATCTGATTCCATCCTTGCAAGAGTTGCTTGCATTTGGGTAATCGTTGTGGACGATACTGTAATGGAGCCACTAGCCAGTCAAGTCTTCCATAGATGAAGATGAAGATTCCACTTCTACATGCTTCTTAGGAGTTAGATTCAAAATCCGCTTTTAAATGGTGGCAAAACCTCGAAACCAATCGCAGCCCTTGATCTGGTCAAACTCTGGGATTTTTTACTCTTTGGTGAAGTGCCAAGATTATGCAAGTACTGTTTTTGTATTCCAGTGGCTAGGTCCTTAGAATAAGTTGAACCCAAGCCAAGCCTAAACTGGAGTTGCTTGGCACGCATGTCAAAGAGGAACACATGAGGCACTCTGCCTAGTGTCCTTGCTTGAGTCTCGATCTCTGTGTCGAAGGAAGAAAGAAATGGTGTTGAAATCTTTTTCTTCCCTTCCTGTTATGTCGAACGAGAGGGAGTGAGGAACCTCTCGATTCTCTTTCTGCTACTGCTCGAAGATGAAGATGAGGGCGACTACAACAGACGATGGCGATCAGGCAACGGCGGCGAGTTGGGGATCAAGCGCTGCTTACTGTGGGACGACAGTGGTGCATTGTATGCTTCTCTTTCCTTCTCTCTTCTTGGTTGTCTCTTTCTTTCTTCTTTTTTTTTTTTTTTTTTTTTTTTATAACGGAGGGTGTTCCAGCCCTTTAGGCTAGAATAATCCCTACAGGCGCAGGGGGAGCCGGGTAAATCACACAATGAAGAACAATCTCCAACGATAAATCCCACGAGGGAAAATTCAATTCAACTCAAACTCTAAAATTATGATCTATACAATGCCATATAAATAATCATAGAACTTAGGGGCTAAAAAACAACCTAATCAAGCTAGGAAACAAGATAAGAATCCTACCAAAATTAGAAACCTAATCCTAATTACAACTGTTAAATAAAATTAGAAAATAATATGATAAGAAAATCTCTAGGTTTCAATGGGTCCCACATGTGGCCCACGAGTCTTGTTCCAACGAAATATTAGTGTTGTTGCATCATCTTCTAGTACCTGGAATGGAAGTTTGTCCATGGCAGCATCCATGCAACGCTCAAGTGACAAGATCACAATGCTTCATCAGTGTATAATAAAACATCCGCTGACAATATACTGTTTCACCTGTACCATCAACTTGAAAGCGTCTCAAAACCATAGATAATCAACATGACTCTGGAATTTATATTCATCGTAAACTCGCGACGTATTCACCTGTCCATCATTACATCCCCAATGTGTTGATAGGATTGAGATCTAAGGGACCATAATGCTCCACAACAATCCACCAACCAAACAACTCCTGAACAATTCAATTCCCTCCTAAAGGCCAGTTCGACTTTCTAATTGACAGCCCCGTTTGGTTATTGTTCATCTGCCCGGGTTAGCCACTAGCTTCAAATAACTACCAATGTAAAAAACACACCTTGAAAGTAAATTGCATCTGCCCGGGTTAGCCACTAGCCAAACAAGCATCTGGTAAATTGCATTTGAAGATCCAAAACATCAATCAAATACCACATGCTCATTTAAGCATCTGACTCCAGCGACATCCGCAGACACTACCTTTCCAACACTTGCCCTGGCCATAATTGAAGGGCTGAGACATTAGCATTGTTCCAATAGGATGGTCTTCCTGCATCTTGCCTGGTATGGGAAGGGAGGTCATACTGTCCAAGAAGCCTCTCACTAACCTGACCCAAACCCTACACGGTAATTCAGGGTTAGGTTGACATCTCAACTCCAACTTATAAAAAGGTCAGTTTCAGATTGAGTACACATTCGCATCCAACTCGACAACCGAACCCAACTAACTGCACTTTAAGCCACCAACCATGTGATTCAAGCTAAAAGTAGACATTCCCAACCAGAACAATTAATGAATCAGGTTTATGCAGGATCCATACATGCTATTTGAACTGACTTGAGACATTGACAAACTAAGGGAGCATGGATAGATGTGGAGTCTTCACACACACCTTAAAAGCATGCCATTGAAGTCTTCACACATTGGTGTTCCCTACGGGTCTTCAAACCAGGCAAAGAGAGTGTGATTTCACTCAATATTGGAACAGAGGAAAATATCACTGATTTCTTGGGAGACAACCATTATACAGAGTAGTGGCGGCCAAACTCTCAATTAGAGATTATATCTTCTAATTAGAGTAGTCAACAATCTCGGACTCTTAATTAGAGATTGTAATTTCTAATCAAGGATCATAAGGATATTGACTTGCACATTTTTCTAAATTTAAGCAAATCACAGTAAAGTTGATTCTCTCTAGAGAAAACTTCCCAAAATATGAAATTTAGCATGTGATATTACCACAATCCTCTTATTTAAGATGTGACTAATTAATAACTTAGGTTATGGGCCCTCTTAGTGGACTAGGCCTATGTTGGTCTTCTTGGGCCTTTGACAAGTCAGTTTTGGCTCACGGCCTACATCACAGCCCTATTTGGGTCTGGTTCTAATTCTTTATTTGGGTTATCAATTATCAACTCTATTAGTCCACTTATATCTTATATGGATCCAACAGTGAAAGCATGTCGTAAGCACCAATTCATCATAAGTGCGTATGCGATGATAGCATTGAGAACAGGTGCTAACAACTTCTCACTTGACAGGTGACAACATAATGGCTAATGGTCAACTGGGGGTGCTAGCAATGAGAGTAGCTGGTAATGATTTCTAACATGTCAGGACCAAGGGCTGGCTATTGAGTTCCTTGTTCAAACTCCAGGTAAAACGGTAATTTCAGGGATTTCAAGCTGAAAAAAAAAAAAAAAAAAAACAATATATTAATTATGTGGAGAAGGTTACAAATGCAAGCTACCTCGAGGGTAAAAAAAACTGTACTAAACTGCATGTGGACTTACTGTCGATTTTATTACTTGTTCCAATGATTTAACACACATTGGAAGATAAGTTTGTATTGTCATGGTGTTCTCAGTTAGAAAAAAGGACTTCAGAAGAAATTGTAAGAAATAACATCTAATGCACATACATTTCGGTAAAATAAGATAACACATCAAATTATGAAATATCCTAAGGGATTTACATCAAGTCATAAATGTGATAGTTTTCAACAAGGACTTAATGCCAAAATAAAGTAGCTAGCAAAAAGGAGAATTTAAAGACTTCTTACCTCAAATGTGAGAGACAATTCAGCAGGAGAATCAAAGTCCATCTTCAGTGACCGAGCCATTTAACCATTGCATCATTGCCATACCCCAATTTGTCTTACATGTTGACAACAAATCAGGTTTGAATCACACTGAAGTTTTCAAAAGTGTCAGCATCAGTACATAAACAAAATATTAGCTTCAAGCAACGTACAGAAATTATTAAATGCAAGACAAAGTTTTAAAATTTGCAAATCTATGTTGTCATCATCATAATAATCAAGAGAGCCTTATCTTATCAATCTAGGTAATTTGAAAATATGTCCTCTATTAAAATCGGCATATGAAAAAACCTGGCATTGCCAACTTACTTAATCAAGCAGGTTCCTGAGCTGATCCTTTGCCCTCATCAGTAAACCCAAGTTCCATCTCAACTTTTTTCCAGGCATTCAGATATCTCTCAGGAAACCTCTTCTTCACATATTCAATCAACTTCTCTGCCTCCTTCAAATTGGAAGTCTTCACCAAGCCCTCAAGCAGACTCTTAGTCGTTCCAAAATCAGGAACCTTACGCTTTAAAGCACTCGCCTTAAAAACCTCCAAACCAGCATCAAAATCCCCATTCTCACACAGATAATGCACAAGGGTCCTGAAAGTCGCCACATTCGGCTTACACCCTTTCTCCTGCAGACCCAAGTAAACCTTCATTGCATCATCCATCCGCCCATCCTTACAATAACAAGTCATCAGAAAGTTATAACTGATGGTGTCAGGTTTCAGCCCAGACGACGCCATTTCATCAATCAATTTCAGCACTTGCTCTGGTTTCTCATGAAATGCAGCGTGCATGATCTTAACATTATAAGCAGCCACATCAGGCAAACACCCTTTCTCGCGCATCTCATTCCAGATTCTCTCCGCGTCCTCCACCTTCCTCTTCTTATACAAGGAATCCAAGATGGTTGTATAAGCAGGAGTAGTAACTCCAATCCCTTTCTCTCCCATTTCATTCAAGATCGAAATGGCTTTCTCGAGTCGGCCCAATTGGCAGAGCGATTTGATCAGTATCCCATAAGAGACCTTGTCAGGCGCAATTCCATAATCCTTGGTGGTTTGGGCGAAGAGCTTGGGTACCTGATTGAACTTCTTTGCCTCGCACCAGGCGGTGAGGAGCGCGTTGAAGGAGACGACCGAGCGGGAGGTTCCCAGGCGATCCATGTCACGGAAGGTGTGGATGGCGCCGCTGGGCAAGCCTGCACGGCCATAGGCGATGATGAGAGTTGAGATGAGGGGTTCTTGGGTGAAATTGGGATTGGATTTCTGGGATTCGATGAGTGTTTTGATGTCGGAGAAGCGGCCGGATTTGGCGAGGCGACGGACGGCGAGATCAAGGACGTAGCGGGAGGAGACAGGGTCCGTGAGGCGGTCGGAGACGGAGGAGATGATGGCGAGGGCTTTATCGGGGTCTTGGTCGGATCGGAGTCGGGCTTTCGCTTGCGAGATGGAGATTCCTTGGAGGACTGGAAGTGGAGTTGCAAAGGAGGAGAGGAGGCGGAGATGGAGAAGAAGGTGACGGCGAGAGGAAGAAGAAGAGAATAGCATCGACATTTTGGGAAGTTGGCACAGATCAAATGGGAACTTGGGTTAGGGTTTTAGGAGGGACGAAAACGAAATGAGGAGAAGAGCTGGTTTTGGAGAGTGAGTTCTAGGGTTTTGGAGCTGAGGATGGTGAGTCACCAAGGCCCCCCAATAGGCCTGCATCCCTTATAACAATTAAAACAGAGTCGGGAATCCAACTCGGATCAATCGGATTTGACTCACAATAGACTGAAATATAAATTTTGGGAACAAGACTATGATCATGACCATGATTTATGGTGTATACATCATCTACGTGTAGGGGTGTTTCGGCCCGAGTTATAAAATATATGTTCAAAGCCAGAGCTCATGCCCGAATCAGGACTTGAGTAACTGACCAAAGCCCAGACCCTCTGAAAATAAGGAAGCCCGGCGCAACCCAAGTTTACTTTATACAAATAAAATAAAACAGGGCTTTGATTCTAAGCAGTAGGGTATAAGATGGAATGTCTTCGAGTCCCCACTCTAACACTCTATAGCTGCGTATCAAATAAAACAATTTTAACAAAAAAAAAATCATAAAACGCCTCTCTCATGTTATTTTTTGACACTCGATTTTACTATAAGGAAAATTGTGTGGCCCAACTGATATCGAGCCCCACAATGTGTTGCGGATGAACTCAGGATAAGTCTCAATATGGTAGAATCGATTAAATTCTAAAATGTAGAGCGCGGGTCAAGAGATGTGGAATTTAAAAAAAATTAAGAGTGCATGACTCCTCGAGGTTGCTCTAGAATATTTTCACTAACTGCTTTAAAAAGGGTGGACTGACCTTTTTACGGAAAGAGGCAGTGCTTGTGTCATGGACTGGGACTCCAGAGTTGTAAATGAACTCACGCCTGAACACAACCACACAGGTGACTCGCCCAAACACCGACTAATGTGGCAAGGTGTCCAGATGCGTGCCCACGATAGAATGTTCTTGATTTTAAAACCTTTTCATTGTGTGGCCTTTCGGATGAAGTCCTATACCTCAAAGATGAGATGAATTGGACAGCCATATCCCTAATTCAGAGTTAAGCCCACCTAAATTTTAAAGGGACCTGAAAGTGCAGTTTCGCCTTGTCGGACTCAGCGTTGTTAAATCATTAGACTGTACACGCATGATTAGAAGAAAATCTATGTAAGTGCGGTAAATCAACTACAATTCACATCTTTAACAAGTAATTGATCTGATGGTGGGCCTTGCTCTGACAAGAGTTGTATGTAGTAGTTACTCATCAAAACATGGGGAAGAATTTATTTTACATCGACTTGGATTAATAGTAACAGCCGTGTCAGGACCCTCTTTTTTCTTTTTCTTTTTTTCCAAGGCCTCAGATGAATCTTCAAACACATATTCGCTGCTGGGATGTGCAGTTAGGGGTCAGTCAGCCCCTAAGTCCCACCCAATAAACACTAACCATCTGATAAAGGTCAAAGCAGTGGATAAAATGCCTAACCTGACCTAGCAAGTTGGTCACCTCTTGGATGTTAAAAGCGCCCATAAAAGTGGGATTTAAACAGGTTGGCTACTGGGAAACCATTAACCATGGGAGGTCCAATTGAAGATCGGGCTCAGGATTCAAGAGAAGCTAATATGATTGTGCTTGGATCATCCAAGTTATGTAGACTTCAAAAAACTATTCTATTAAGACAGCTTCAGTCCGTTAAGTCGGACCAGACAAGGATCCAAACCTGGATTAAAATTTTTATGAATCTCAATATCTCATACTGCTGAATTCAGATCTAGATCTGAACTTTTCCCTTTCCCCCCCTAAATCTAATAGATTCTGCAAAAAAGATTCAGAGTAGGATCTTATGAGGGAGAGATTTGTCTATTCAATTTTCAAAGTTCATGGGATTTTAAAGTACTGCCTTCCTATCAAAGGGTGTATATTAGGAGTGACTTCAGAAGGAGCCATCAAATAATCTCCCCTTTAATAATAAAGATTCTTACCCACCCTAACAAATCAAACCCTAGGAATGTAATTGTTTCCATCTAAATCTCCACATTAGAGTCTAGACCCTTCACTCACCACCCTTTAATGTTCCTCCTATAAAAACCCCTTTAACAATGAATTCCTGGAATTCAATATGAAGTAGGAAAGCAGGCCCCAACAGAGTACTATGAATTCTTAGGTATAAAGGAAGTAGGCAAACAGGCTCATACGGGCCATCAACAGTTGTTTGCAAGAGTGCCAACATGCTACACTTGACAGAAGGCAACTTGAGAGACAGCTGTTGCTTTTACTCAAACGAAATGAAGCAGCAATCCTGGCTACTGAAAGTTTTTCCACCACAGCTTCCATGCAAAGTTCAAGTTCCAAGATGTCACAATGCTTTAATGTACACACACACACACAAAAACATCCCTTGACATGATACCATTTCAGCAGGTCCATTTCAAGTCGAGCCAAGTAAAGTTTCATTTACTGAAAGGCCGTTCATTGAGTTCCCAACCCGTCCATCAGGTTGATGATTTAATGGACCAAATGCTCCTCATCATTCCGCATACCAAACAACTCTAAACCCTCATTCTAGGGCCAGTTCCAACTTTCTGAAACAATTAACACGGTTTGGAAGGGTGAGACACTAGTTTTTTTTTTTTTTTTAATAATAACCAAGGTGGATGTAGATTTTGCCAGTAAAAGGGTAGAGAAACCAGCATTTGGTGGATCACATTTTGACACGCAAGATATTAACAACTACATCCAATTCCAGGATATCTAATGCAGCCTTCCACCATTCCCTCCAACCACAGGTCCACAACTGAAGGTCTCCAACACCAGCTTTGTCCCAATAGTCTGTTCTTATCTGCCTCGTGGCATCTATAGGCAAGAAAGGTCAGGCAGTCTAGGGGTAGCAATTTCTGTGCTCACCCAAACCCAAACCCAAACCAAACATTCAGGTGAGCCTAAAGACAACGAGGGACGATAAATAATAGGTGGAACCTTTAAAAATCACTTTGGAGAGATCGTGCCGTCCTTTCCAGGCATAGTCAAAGTAGGAGACTCGAGCAGAGCAGAAGTTTAGCCATCACTAAGAGTCGTCTCAAGTTGGTTTCATCTCATTTCAGGGCCCTCTCATTGTAGAAGGGGTACTCATGAAATGGCATTTTGGCATTTCCCAGGCCAGTAGCAACTAGCAAGGATAGGCCTCAAAGGCTCTTCTACACCCCTAAGAAATAAAAGCATTATCATTAGCCACTATGCCTCATTTCAACACATCCTAAGACAAAAAGAAATAATAATACTACTACTGCAAATATACTGTCAAAGTCTGGTGGTGTCAACAAGGATAGATGTAGTATTCCTAATGGTTTAAGCTATGATACCCAAATA
Organism: Camphora micrantha; assembly: GCA_003546025.1. NCBI lineage: Eukaryota > Viridiplantae > Streptophyta > Magnoliopsida > Laurales > Lauraceae > Camphora > Camphora micrantha. Next base: position 9,827,463 of record QPKB01000008.1, read on the forward strand.
CGGTAGGGACACACAATGGATGTGGCAAGGACACGGATTTTATATATAAAAAGTGAAATATCGGATAAGATATGGCACAATACTTTGCCCATTTTGAAGTATCCGTCCATCATAGGGTTTAAGATTCAGGATCCTATGCATCCGCCTTCTTCATGTAGGCTTTGTATGTTGGGCACTGTGCAATCCTTGTGCATTCCTCATCTTCAAATAAATTTCAGTAATCACTTAAAAAATAATTAAAAAAATCAGTGTGAACTTCCCAGGCAAGTTTGGACTAGTCTTGGTGTTTCCTCCTACTATTCTCCTTCTTACTGTTAATTTTCCATGGGTTTAGACACAAGATCCTAGCACCTGGATACATGGAGCTATGATTCTGATTTTATGGGTCATAGCACTTGGATGCATGGAGCTATGGTTCTGATTTTGTAGGTTGTCAGATTAAAAATATAGGACTTTCTTCAAATGGGTTGCATCAAAATCTAAAAAGCTTCTATATGATCACTAATCAGAATACTGGGTTTCACAATTAAAAATGGAACTCTTGCATGCTGCATTAGGAGAAATCTCCCATATCAAATGAAGTCTCAAATTTTACCTCCAGCTAACTTGTGCGATCTCTTCTTGTCCAACAATGATTACATATAAGGGTAGCATCAGAGTTTCCCATAAAATCAATTATACTAAGCATTTTTCCTACACTGCAACATAATCAAAGCCAAATAATTTTCCCAAGTCAGAATCAAATTTACAAGCTTAGAGTGAGCATAAACATTGCTAATTATAAAACGGTGATCATCGTTTTATTAGGTGGTGCTAAACTTATAGACTTCCAAAATCCAATGAATACACTCATTGGATGATACAATACAAAGTGTTGAGGTAGTAGGTATAATCATAGAATGAGTTGGGAACTTGGGATAACAGCTACAAGAGCAAGTGTCTTGTCAGCTAAAAATGTCTGGTTCTGCCTGTTCGGGTTTGGAGTCCCTGATTCATGTTCCAGTGAAAGGAGAAGGTAAGTGATCTCAGACAAAAGGCTATATAGTGATCCCATGGTGGAAATTTCTAATGAAGGCTACTTCAGTGGAATCCAAAAACAACTGAACTGAATTGAAATGGAGCTGCATATGGCCATACCATTGAACCATTGAACCACTGCCTGTGTAAATTGGAACCATTAACACAAACATCGTAAAACCAGATCAGATCAGCATGTATCATCAGTTTGAATAAATGAATTTTGACTTAATAATAAGTAACAACTCATGCCACGCAATTTGATTATGATGCCATTGTATCAAAACATTAAGTATTATAGGTGATACAATACATTAATGATTAAACAAGATAGTCTTCAAAAATAACTTCATGCCAAAAGGAAGAAAGTAGCTAAAATGAGAATTCTGAGACTTCTTACCTCTTTCATCTGGAGGTAATTCAGTTGGAGAATCAAATTCCATCTTCAGTGGCTGACCCATTCACATTCATATACTATCATTGCCATACCTCTATGGATTTATATTGTTGACAGAGTTTGAGACACTTGAGATGAAGTTCTCAAAAACTGTCAGCATTGTTAACCATACTATGTAAACAAAATACAAGCTTCAAGCTATGAAATTCTAAAAGGCAAAACAAAGTTTCCAAGTTGCAAATTCAAAGTTTCCAATTTGCAAAATTGTCCATCATTTCAATTAAACATAAGGGAAAAAAATAATCTAACCAACCTACCACCCCAAATTGATTGATACCATTTCCATCGATCCCATTGCTCTCATATCAACCATCATCGATCCCAAAGAAAGAGCCGCTACTATTACGCAGCTACCTGTGTTGATCCTTTGCCCTCATCAGTAAGCCCAAGCTCCATCTCCACTTTCTTCCAACCATTCATAAAACTCTCAGGAAACCTCTTCTTCACATATTCAAGCACCGCCTTTGCCTCCTCTGACTTTGAAGTCTTCACCAGGCCCCTAATTAGATTCCCCATGTTCCCCAAATCTGAGACCTTGTTCTTTGGAATCTTATGCCTTTTCTTACTCGCATTAAAAACCTCCAAAGCCATATCGAAATCCCCATTCTCACACAGAAAATGCACAAGGGTCCTAAATGTCGCCACATTTGGCTTACATCCTTTCTCTTGCAGACCCATATAAACCTTCTTCGCCTCATCCATCTGCCCATTCTTACAATAACAAGTTATCAGAAAGTTATAGCTAATCGTATCGGGTTTCAGCCCAGCCGAAACCATTTCATCAATCAATTTAAGCACTTCCTTTGGTTTCTGATGATGTGCAGCGTGCATGATCTTAACATTATAAGCCACCACATCTGGCGAACAACCTTTTTCGCGCATTTCATTCCAGAGTTTCTCCGCGTCTTCCACCTTTCCTTTCTTATACAAGGAGTCCAAGATGTGTGTGTAAGCAAAAGTACCAATCTCTATTCCTTTCTCTTCCATTTCATTCAAGAGAGAAATCGCGGACTCGGGTTGCCCCGATTCGCAGTGGGATTTTATCAATATCCCATAGGAGGCAGTATCAGGAGCAATTTCATAATTCTTGGTGATTTCAGAGAAGAGCTCAGTTACCTGATTGAATTGCTGCGCCTTGTAGCAGGCGGTGAGGAGAGCGTTGAAGGAGATGACCGAGCGCGGGGGGGTGGCGAGGCCGTCCATGTCGCGGAAGGTCTGGATGGCACGATCGGTCATGCGAGCGCGGCCGTAGGCATGGATTAGGGTGGCAAAGAAGGGTTCTTGGGCGAATTTGGGATGGGATTTATGGGATTCGATGAGGTTTTCGATGTCGGAGAAGCGTTGGGCTTCGGCAAGCTGGCGGACGACGAGATCGAGGATGTAGCGGGTGGAGATGGGGTCGTAGAGGCGGTCGAAGATGGAGGAGAAGATGGCGAGGGCTTTGTCGGGATTCGGGTGGTATCGGAGCTTGAATTTGGCTTGGGAGACGGAGAGTGTGTCGAGGTCTGGAAATGAAGTTGCAGAGGAGGAGAGGAAGCGGAGATGGGGGAGAAGGCGATGGGTTGAGGAGGAAGAAGAGGAGATGATGGACATTGTTTTGGAGTTGGTGGTGAAATGGGGATTTTTTTCACTATGAACAGTTTTGGAGGGTTTTGGGTGAGGAGACAAAGATGGATGCAGGCCTGATGAGAGTGGGTTTAGGGTTTAACGGCAGTACAGCACTGTACTGAAATAGTCGCCTTCTAGGAGGGCTACGCCGGGCCGGGCCGGGCCGGGCCCAAGTTCGTCTTTGCCCTGCCCATAAGTCCGTGACATAAACTAGTGGGTCTTGGCCGGACGAAAGTCCCCCGCAACACTGCACTAACGAGGTTCTTACCCTATTTTCTTGTGCCAAAGTCCTATCCAGAGCCTAAAAATAAAAAAATTTATTTATTTATTTTTTCTACACTGCAATTAAAGCATCACCCCCAACAAGAACCTTCCTTCCAAAGAGTCTAGATACCGTTTCAATCAATCCTATATCACTAATGTGTAAAATCTCTACGTTGATTTTCTCATTTCAGAAAAGCAATTGAGATTTTACATAATTGGCGATATAAGATTAGATTAAACAGTATCTCATGTTTCTACGAAATAGGAGATTCTGACTCATTTAAGAAAAGTCTCAATCCCCTATTTCATAGAAATATGGAGTTACTGTTTCACCCAATCCAAATTTACCAACTGTGTAAAATCTATTGCTTTATTTGCTTATTTTAAATAAGCAATTCAGAGGGTGCATTAGTTGGCAGATTTTAATCGAGGCCCACAGTGCTTGTAATAAGCAATACGGTGGAGACCAATTTATAAAACCAGGTTATGACAAACCAATATAATATTTCTACTAATTATGAATGAAATATATTTGCAATACGGTTCAGATCCCCCATTCTTATACGTATAAAGGATTTAGGCATTCTAAGTAACTAAGATGCCATTTGGGAAGTCTAATTTGAGGGTCTATTTCATTTAAATTACAATTCAAAATAGATATTAGACTGTTTGGGAAACATAAAAGTTCACACATAGGAATCATGGTTAAGACAATCTTCCTCTGTTTGAAAAGCAGGCACATGGGACAAGATTTGAAATGGAGTTCGGAGCTTTGATGCGGGTAGAGGGAACGTCTCTCGGTTTTATCTATATTTTAAGGTAATTATCTTTTACATTTGCTTTTCTAGAAACGAGAGAAATATCAATTATGTTTAAAAAGTTATTGCCTTTTTTTTTTTTTTTTTGAAGGGTTGTGTTGGGGCAATAGATGATACCCTTGTAAGCGCCGTGGTACCTACAAAAAATCAAGTACCTTATATGGGAAGAAAATGAGAATGTATGCAAAATGTTATGGCAGTTTGCTTATTCAACATGTTATATGCATTCATTCTAGCTAGTTGGGAAGGCATTGCACATGATTCTTGCATTTTACTTAATACTAAATATAGACCAGAGTCAAAATTTCCGCATGCCCCTCCAGGCAAACAATGATCCATTCGTTATAATTCATTTCATATTAATATATTATAATAAAAAAATTTATCTTACATGAAAATCTTATGTTGTTGATACCAGGTTTACAAATATGCGTGGCTTTCTTGCTCCTTATCGTTATGTTCGGTATTGGTTACCAGACTTTAGAGGAGGTGCTCGTCATCGTAATAGAAAGGAAAATTTCAATTATATTCATTCATCACTAAGAAATGTGATAGAGCGATCTTTTAGAGTATTAAAATAACAGTGCACAACTTTATCATAAAAGAAGCTATTGCAATGAACTTTTTCGTCGATATGAGTCAGAAGAATTCACTCCAAAGGCGGAGTAATATTGGTGGGGATAGTAATACCCCTGAAACAGATGCAACTGTCAATATTGAACAATAGATGGAGATGTCAACCTTCAGAGATGCAATTGCAGATGCCATTTCCCATTCAGGATGTTTTTATTGACTTTTTTCCTTTTTTTTTTTTTTTTGGGTCTGGGTTAGTAGATTGACTATTTTAAAATGATTATTGAAGATAATTTTACTTTTTAAAATTTGATTTTGGCTTAAGTTTTCTAACATTATCAAGTATATAAAGAATATAAATAAAAAGGAGAGAGAGAGAAGGTATGGATTATATTTGTCAAATGCCATTAGTTAAAACTGTTAACTCAAATAGGTACAAATGATAGGGTTAAACACAATTGGGCTTTAAATGGATTTGAGAGGATTTATCTATCCTTATTCTTTCATGTTCCAAAGGGAGGTTTTGAAGAAATGCCTTTAATGCATTTTTTTTTAAATAAAATGACAGCAAATGCCCTTGTAATATGCTTTTATTTTTATGTTTACCAAACAAAATTCTTCAAATAGATCTAATCGAATGAGACATGAAAGTGAGTCTTGCCAAACAATCAATTTGAAAAAAATATATATTTCGAACAGCTCCATTTGAAACAAATGTATTTCAAACAAATCAGATTTGCCAAACAGACCCTTATAAGTGAATCTGGAGTATGATTATATGCGAATTTGGTTCCATACCCCCATTCTATGGGTACGGAATGGGTTATGTATAATCATACATGAAACCATAACCCGACCAAATCTCATCCATGTTCCAAACCACCTTAAATTACATATTAACTTTTTCCTCTAATTAGCCTCATTACACAGAATAAAAAAAACAAATGCAGTGACTTCAAATAGAACTAAAGAGAATTAATATCAGAAAATAAAATATATTATATAAAATAAAGAAAATAAAAGAGCCTACAAAAATCTATCTAAGCTTGATCCTCGGGCTTTTTCTTACAAACAAAATCCCTTCATTATAAGGAATTTCTAAGAGCTGGATTTACAGGCCTACCTACAAATAAACTTTCATAATTTACAACCAAAATGAGCTTTTATGATATTTCAAGGATCTAGAGCATCTAACTCTAAGCCCAACTATGAAATCTTTGTTACTAATGTGCCATTAAAAGTGTCTCCCCCTCTGTATGTATTTGTGAAGGAAATGTTCCACTCCAAACAAATGAACAAAGTTTAAGAAAAATAAACTAAATCATACATGATTAATAGATTATGGGCATAACTCCTGTGAGAATGAGTTGATCTGAGCAGAGTTTAGGCTCAACAAGCTCAAAAGCAACAAGTCCAATTCGATTGATTATAAAGGGGACAAGCAAAGTTAAGGTCCTGTTTATATCTACATTTTTATATGATTGTATTTATTATTATATATAACATGTTATATTTTTATATGCAACTCTTCAAATAAGTCCCGAACATGACGGATGTAGTTATAATATAATATTATAAAAGTATCATTTAATGAATGCATACATTATATCAGCTCGGCTCCACTTGCCCCAAGCCTGGATTTGCTTAAGCTTGAACTTAATTTTGGAAAAAAAAAAAAAAAAAAAAAAACTAAGTGAAGTTTGACCCAAGGTGAGTCTTTGATTTCGGATGTCTAAATTTAAGAAGCGAGCTTGAGCCTGAGCCTGAGTCTCATTGATTCATGGGCTTCGATTTACAATCATATCTTTAATGTGCTGAGATGCGGAAGCCCTCAAGGGACACTGCCCAATATTTTACATGTTTGATTACATGTCTATGTATATTAATATAATTTTTTTTTTTTTTTTTTTTTGTTATCGAGGGTTTCCAATCATTTTGAGCTGAATTAATCCCTCTGAGTCTAGAGGGAAGCAGGGTAAACACTCTTATGACACTCCTATGATCCCAATGTGGTAGCACTAGTGGACTCAACCTTTGATTTCTGAAGAAGGCGGAATCGGGGGTTGATACCAAGACCTCTAGTTCCAAAAGAAAAAGGAACAATGATTTTGACCACTTGACCAACCCCTTAAAAGTTGATGTAAACTATTTAAGCACTCAAAATCCCATGCATAATCCATTCAACATTCCAAGATCACAAAATCCTCCCGGACGCAGCCCACCGGCCTTAAAAACACAGCCCAAGCCCAAAAAAGCGAGCCGGGATCGGGTCATCCACAAGCTTTATCACGTGGTCTGCCGGTGATCCCTACCGTCCCACGTGCACATCCTTCCAAAATATTTCTCTCATCCTCTCGCACCCCACCCATACCACCACAGCCCACAACCAAAAGCCCTTGGCCTTGAAAAACACAGAATCCACGATCTGATGACGATTTCATTTTCTTCTTTCCCCATTCGCCCATCACGATTGACGAGACCCACCCCACTCTCTCCGTCCTCGCCAAACATTTCGGTCTTGCTTTCATTTCCAATTTTTCCCACCAACTTTCCTTTCCGTCTCCCATTTCCCCACTCGCGATTCCACGGAATCCGCGTGCAAGAAATCGAAATAAAAACCGTATCTTTAAGGGTTTCCAATCGCATCCGCTGTTCTGAAACCCTCTCCTTTTGATTTTCTGCTGTTTGGCAGCGCTTCTGCTTCCAAATCCCCTTCTTTTCTGCTACGGCACCTGCGCAAGAAGTGGTTTTGATGGAGGTTGCGAGGCTTCCTGAGCTGGATTCGGTAAACCCTAGCTCCATTTTCTTGAATTGGGGATTCCCGGTTTTGTGAGCTAATTCAAGACAGTTCGAGATTGGTTTGGTTGGGGATTTCCGATTTTGTGAGGTAATTCAAGACAGTTGAGATTGTTTGCTGTTGGGTTTGATTCGAGAACCCGATTTCTGCAACTTCTTCTGCTGCAGTGGGAGCTCAAGGTGAGTTCTTTTAGGAGTCACTCTGGCCACGAATCTATGTTTATCACTTCATTTCATTTGAACTGCACAGCCCAGCATAGAATTTGGGCTGCCTGGTCATGTTTGTGCAACCAGCTTCCGCGAGCTATGCATCTTCTCTTGCATGCCCATGTAAGGCTAACGAAACTTGCAGGGGGCGGGGGCGGGGGCGTTATCAGTTAAACAGTTGCCCTGGAAGGGTGTTTTTAGGAATTGTTTTGGGGGAGACCAATAGAAGAAGATGGAGATTTAGGGTGTGTTCGCTTTCCTCAGACAGTGGAAGTCCAAATTTGAATTTTGAATTAGGTGACTCGGCAAAGCGAGGGTTGAAGGCGCAGAAATTGCTTGTTGTTAAACGGTTGTCTGATAAGTTGGATTATGGAGAATCGAGTCATGAGCCTATTCAGATGGCATCAAACTTCACTAACTTTAGAGAAGATCCCATAGTAGATAAGTTGAGGACTCAGCTTGGGGTAATTCATCCCATTCCAGCACCTCCCATCAACCGAAACATTGCTGGCCTGTTTGTGTTCTTTTTCTTTGTTGGGGTTGTTTTTGATAAGCTTTGGACGTCGAGGAAGAGGAAGAATTCTGTCCGTGATCCTCAGCCTGGTACCTGGCCACAGGTGCCCACTAGTTTTTCATTGTTTCTAGAAAAGGATTTACAAAGGAAAGAATCGGTGGAATGGGTGAACATGGTCCTGGGGAAGCTGTGGAAGGTGTACAGAGTTGGGATTGAGAATTGGATCATTGGGTCACTTCAGCCTGTAATAGACAACAATCTGAAGAAACCTGATTATGTGCAGAGAGTGGAAATTAAGCAGTTTTCACTGGGGGAAGAGCCCTTGTCAGTTAGAAATGTTGAGCGCAGAACTTCTCGTCGTGCTAATGATTTACAGTGAGTTTTCATAAACCATCATATTACTAGAATTTTCAGTGATAGGTCTCATTTGGTTTCTTTCTGTTATTTTGTCATAAACCTGAGCATCATCCTCTTTTGTTTTATTTCCTAATTTTTCTTGCCATACAGAGAGAAAAAAAATTCTGCATGTCATCAATTGAATGTTTGATTTGATTAATTGTGGCACCCATTTGGATGTCTCATGGCCACCTGGGTTCTTCCATTGTTACTGGGTTGCACCGCCTTATGATATTCTGCGGCCCATAATGTTAGCTTTCCCCTCATATTCTCAAACATGGAGAGATATACCAAGTTTGTGGTCTTATGTATATTGTGGACCTGAAATAACATGAGATAGATGCAAAAAACTTCCTGATATCTAAAGTGTTCGGTAGTGGACTGGATGCCAACAATTTTGGCTTGAGGTTGAATACTAATTTCAGAATAAAAGAGTCCTTTCTTATTAGTAATGCCTGGAAACAGATTTTTTCACAGCCGACTGTTGCCATTCAGAAAGACAAAATTAGTGGCTCTTCATGTGTTTTATCCCTTCCTAGTGAGTCTAATCAGAACTGCTTGGATGGGATCTACAAACAAAATATTGATGGGACATTGGATTATTGATTATTGTTTTTTCATGGGGTATGCCCCATTGGATTTCTCTATTTTCATTCTCGATTGTGAGGATTTGAATGGATGAAGTTCCCTTCTCTTGTAAATTATGTTTGATCAGGGTGCCAGGCTCATAGGCTTTCCGCTTTCTCTGAATATAAAACTTATCCTTATTCAGAGCTATCAATAAGTTCAAATCAAATTCAGATGCATGCTGATTCTCAGATTGCAATCTGGATATAAAATAAAAACTTTTTGGTGGCTGGCTGCTGGACAGTGGCAGAACTTAGTCCACTTCTCAGAGTTATGGTTGTATCTGACTCCGATGGCCCTATGATTGTGCAGGCTTATTTTGCACAAGGCACAATAATGTTGCTATTAGATGATCATACCCATACGATGCACCATTTAACCATGTGGTTTGGACATAATTCCATATCTTTTTTTTTTGTGGATTTAATGAAGTTTTTTTTTTTTTGGATTTAATGAAGTGATCCATAGAGCAAGGACTCGTGTTGCATTTATCTAATTCTTTTTCCTATAATGACATCATCTAGGTACCAAATAGGCCTCCGGTATACTGGTGGTGCTCGCGTGCTGCTATCACTCTCACTGAAATTTGGCATTATACCCATTTCTGTACCCGTCAGGATCCGAGATTTTGATATTGATGGGGAGCTATGGGTCAAGTTACGTTTAATACCATCAGAGCCTTGGGTAGGGGCTGTGTCATGGGCTTTTGTTTCCTTGCCAAAGATCAAGTTTGAGCTGTCACCATTCCGCCTGTTCAATCTGATGGGTATGTCTTGGTATCCTACTGTCTAATTCTGATTCTTTTAGTATAGTCACCTATAATCAAACGAACTACAGAACTGTGATCACATTTATACTTGTGGTTTAAAGTGACTAGCTACAAGTAATTTCAGTGGCTTCCGTTGTCATGTGATTACTTATTGCTTGAAATTAGGTATGTAAAGACACATCATATCATCTAACTCTGAATCTTTTGGTATAACTTCCAATGATCAAAATTTAAAATAAAAAAAAGGGGTCAGATTAGTCATCTGTGGTTTAAAGTAACAAAGCTATAAATTATTTACTGTAGCTTCTGTTGATTATGTAATTTCTAACTGCTTGGAATTGTGCATTTAAGATACACATCATTTTGGAATTGTGATTTCTTACTGCTTCGGTGGGACCGCACTGGGTGATGGCCTTTTTTAATATCATGTTGGCTACTGGTTTTTGTTGAATTGGCTTCTTTAGGTTGCTTAGGAACTGCTTATCAAATCAGGGAAGTGGACAAAACTAAATGTTTGGGATTTGGACCTGTATGTTTGGATCATACATTTGTGGGAATCTTAAAGATGTTTTTCCTAGCTTTCATTTGTAAAAATCTGTTAAAAAGTGGTTGGAGCACAATTCTCTCAATAGTTAGAGGAACTTTCAGATTCAGAAACTTCCTGCTATCTGTTTGTTGCCATGTGTGTAAACGATATTTATCCAGCTTCTGAGCTGGTGTTCCATCATTATTTTAGTATGCTGATGTCTAGGATATCAACCCTATTATTATTATTATTATTTATAAGAATAAAATTTTATTCAAAGGAGGAAGAACAAAAGGGTAACAAACAAAATTCAAACAGTTAAGAAACGAAAACACAAATGAACCAAAGAAGGTAAACATCGTAAGAAATAGCAAACCAAAGAACTCCTTCTCTTGCATGGCCATCCGCTATTTCATTTTCTTTACGCAATACCAACCTTATTATAAGCCGCTGATGAGACGTCGGAGATTGGATCTTCCCCCCAACTACCTTTCGGGGGAGGAAATTTGAAAGCTGATTGGCTAGCTAAACAAGGTTGTTTATATTTGATGGTTAATTTTTTCTTGTCTAATAAGCATTCCCTTACCAGTTCTTTTATTTTTGCTTCTGATGAATTCTTTTTTTTCCCTTTTTTCATTTAAAAGAAGCTAGACTAGCTTTAACTCCATTTATTAATAAATGGAGGTTTTGATGACTTCATTAGCCACCTTGATCTGTTACAAGCCTGGCCTTAAACTTGAGATCAATTGTAGACGTCAATTACATTTTGTTTCGGAATTGGCTTGGGGTGGAAAAAAATGCCTCCCTAAAAGTTTTGGGGCTCAGTCTTCGGGCCCAATTTCAATCGTTTCAGTCAAATTGTGGCCATTCTAACTGGAATAGACTAGTGCTAACGAAGGCGAGAACCGTTGTTTGCCACGATTGCCCTTCCTCTTTAATTTTTCTCCCGATTACCCTTCTAAAAGTGTAACTTCGAAGGTTTTAAGAATTATTAGACCCTTTAGACTCAAATACTAGGAGAAAATCCCATTAGTTAGGGCCTTTGTCTCCCCAGCACAGTGATGAGTCTGCCTTCAAGCATAGAAAGTCCCTTCAATTCCTTTTGTGCCGTCCATTTTTCTTGCTTCTTCTCCAAAATATTGCTTAATCCAAGTCTGTTCAAGCCATTAACAACTTCCAAGGTTGTCGTCTTCTAGACTTTCTTTTTAATATTTTATGCTAGGGAGGTTTGACTTATTGTGATTTATGAGGATGAGAAGAACAATTAGTAGTTCTGTGGGTGACTGGATTATTTGAAATGGGTTTCTTGTTGTGTTTATTGAGTAGTTTTAATGTTCTATATGTTATGTTTTAGTATTATTATAGTATTCTACTTTTTTTTTTTTTTTTTTTCAATTTTAGCTATTCTCTTATATATATATATATATTAAAATTTCACTTTTCATTCACATTTTTTTTGAAACATAACACCGGAATTGACAAGAATTCCAGAACATTCCACTTCAAGGCCAAACCTGAATGGGGACTGGAATAGGATTGACAACTATTATTGTACTGGTTGGCTGCATTTCGTTCTTTTTTATTGTTGTTGGTAATTAGAATCTATGGGTTAGTAGGTAAAAAAGAATTTATTAGAAAATCCATAGGAAAACCCCAAGGATACAACTAAGAAATATAATAGAGAATGAAACCCATCAGCACAACAAGAAAGAACTCACAGCCATCGTAGTTCAATTTCCACCAACAATTTGATTGTGTATGATCTACTTTATCAGGCATACGCCTGATTTGGGACTTCATTGCAGCATAAACATTGATCCATGGGTTTTGACATATGTTGTGAAATAGTGAAGCAGCGCGGGGTAGAGGGAGGATAGCCAACGGGCTAAATTCCAAGCCAAAAGGCTTAGGGATAGGGATCAATGGGATCCAAAACGTCCTGGTCTCACACCACAGGCAAATAACCAAGAGGAAAACTTAATGGAATATTTTATTAATCAATGAACTTGTCCCTAAAGAGGGATTACAGTCCTTTATATAGACTCATACTCAAACCTATTCTTAGAAAGAAATCAAATTGAAATAAATTCTAATGCAGACTTGCTAATTAAATTCATAAATATCTCTAACTAAAAACTATTACTAAAATTAAATAGAGACTTGGGTTGCATGGTTATGGAAGTCTTCTCTTTATGCGCTATTAGTAGACTTGGGCCCAATGGGCTGGTAGACCTTGGGTCTAGCCTGCATCAAAAAGCGTCCACCTCATGATTGAGTATCCATTTCCTCTTTCTACTTACTATTAATTTTTGCTCCTGAAAAATATGGACTTGTTGCTAAATATCAGAGATTGATGTTTCTTCTGTTTCCTTCTGGACCATGCGCTCTAGTTTAAATGCTTCTCACATTGACTTTGTGTGTATTACATAAATTGTATCTAAAGCTCACATGGAAATTTTGCTGACATAAAGCTCATTTGTTTTCTGCATGCAATGGACCATATTACACCAGCGATTCCCGTTCTTTCAATGTAAGTGAACTCTCTCCATCATTTTTTTAATGAAAAGATTGCGCATACTCCTGAGGCACATAGTACATAGGATACTGTGTCCACTTCTCCCACTGCCCATTGATAGTGAATGGGGATCCCTGGTCACTTGTCAAATGTGAGTTTTTAATGTGTTGGAATTTCTGTAGACTGTTAGTGGACAGTGGGAGCTTAGTATACATAAGTTCTTTATTTTTAATGCTTTAAAATAAAATCATCATCTATTTGTTGTATGCTTAATGAGTGCTACAGTTGTACTATTCTTTTTTTTTACTGCTAACTTTTCTACCACTGCGATCTAGTTGTCACTTCTAACTATGTCATTCCAAGCCAACCTTCTTCCCCGTTATTTTTTGTTGTGACACTTAAATTCTTAATATAGGGTCTATGCTCGGCCTTCAATCTATACACCTAAACCATGTTTGATGACATTTTATGATTTTCTCTGCTATCACAGTCACATTTAAGTTTCCTCTTAGTCTTACGTACTCGTTGCGAAATCTTTCTTTACTTGGACTCCATGCATTCACCTTCACATATATATCTGCGCTCTGTTGTGCTCCCAATTGTAATGCTGATTGGAGTTCACATTCATTACTGGAGCAAACCAACTTTATTTTTTGATGATTAGATCTTTTGGTCCTTGAAATTCATACCCGTCTGATCTCTTCTCGGGCCACTAAGACCTTCCTTTCACTCACCCCCTTGAGTGGCATGAATCCATGGTAGGACCCACAGAACTTCTCATATGGTTAACAGTATCTGCAGGGAGTCACCAAGCTGATAATGTTGCATGTCTGTGTTCAATTGTACAATGTTCTCAAATTCACTGCATTGCATTATAATTCTCCCTTCTTTTGCTCTTTTGGTGGTTGCTCCTTTATCCATTCCTTAAGTTAAAAAAAATATTATCATCTTTTCAGGTTCTTGACAAAACTGCTTACCGAGGATCTTCCTCGTCTCTTTGTTCGTCCAAAGAAGATTGTCCTTGATTTCCAGAAGGGAAGGGCACTTGGTCCTATCTCAGATGGTTTTAAGACTGGTGTGATTCAAGATGGAAATAAAGACTTTGTTGGTGAATTATCAGTGACTCTCGTGGATGCTCGGAAGCTTGCTTACGTTTTCTACGGTATTTACTATTCTCCATGCTTTAAATCATAGTTTTATTCTGCCCTTATTTATCAGTACTGTGTTTTAATGCTTTAAGCCTTTAACTACTGGGTCATATGGTTACACCACTATTCCCTGTTAATTTTCACTTGTTACATTCATTTCTCAGTTAGCTGCAAGGAACTGCATTTGTAGTTTGTTCCCAGGAGAGAGCTAGAATTCTTTTAGCAGTTGAAGTTTTACAGCGAAAAATTCATATTTAGAATTTTTTAATATAGAGATTTAGAGCATGTTTGTGCAACACCGTTTCTGCTAGGAAGGATTTTATTTTCTACGCTCACTACTTTCCCGCACTATGGTGTGGTACTTTTCCCCATGGGAAAATGGTAAAAAAGTGACTATGGTTCTGAGAAGAGCCACAGGTTTGGATCACAAAGTGGAATTAGCAGTCTGATTGGTCAATGAAATTTACTATTTTATGCTGTATGAATAAAGGCTTTCTTATTTTTGTGGGAAATTTTCAGGGAAGACGGATCCATATGTTGTTCTAAGCCTGGGAGACCAAGTAATCCGGAGTAAAAAGAACAGTCAGACCACTGTCATTGGACCTCCTGGCGAGCCAATTTGGAATCAGGTCTTTTTAGCTCTTTTCGTTTTCAAGGTTCACATTTTTTCATGGAATTATTTGTTCAATGTGAAGGCCAGCATCTATATGGTAAAATTTATTTCCAATTGACAGTATGTCTTTGCTTTGGCACAGGATTTTCATTTGCTTGTTGCAAACCCTCAAAAACAAAGATTATGCGTCCAAGTGAAAGACTCCTTTGGGTTCAAGGGTTACACTATAGGCATGGGGGAGGTAAGTCATCTGAAATTTCTAAATTGATCTTTGCATACTGGTTGAGTGGACAAGTCTTGCGAAGCATGTGCTATGAAGCCTTTTCTATATATGGAGAGAAAGTAGCAAGAACCTGTTGCATAGTTGGTAGGTGCTCATTGATGCAACCACAAGGTTGCCTGTTCAAGTCATGTTACCATTGAGAAAAATATATGGAAGAAGTGATAAAGCTCTATTTATCTACATGTGGTTATACAATGTTGTTTAAAGAGCTTGCGCAGATCATACTTAGAAGTTAGAAGTGTTTTGACCACTTTTATTTTGTTATATATTTTCCAGGTTGAGCTGGGATCTCTTCAGACACTGTGCCAACAGACAGAATTGTAGTTTTAGAGCAGGCTGGGGACTATTTCCGAAGAAATCTTCTGGCGAGATATTACTCCGCCTCACATATAAAGCATATGTTGAAGATGAAGAAGATGACGGAACACAAGTAGAATACTTAGATACTGATTTATCTGATGATGAGGGTTCAGATGCCGAAGAAACGGATGGAATATATGAACAGAAGCAGAGTGATCTTGCCAACCAAACAGATAAAGAATCTTTTATGAATGTACTTGCAGCTTTGCTCGTAAGCGAGGAATTTCAAGGCATAGTGGCATCTGAAACACTAGTTGCAAAACCTTCTGAAGAGACTACAAATTCAGTAGCAACTATATCAACTTCACCTGGTCCTGGAGCAAAACCATCTGAAGAGACTACAACTTAGGAAGCAACTGTATCAACTTCACCTGGTCTGGTGCGGAGTTTATACCTTCTGATTCTGAAGGCAATCAAGAAGGTTCAGAAGGTAATATTGGGCCTTGTTCCTGTCTGTCCTTGAAATTTCAGCTTGGTTTGGCAAGTGCTCAAAACTAGTGATTTATGGTTGGGCAGGCCTCTGGGCAATATACAGACATGCAAGTCATGCCCCAATTAGTCAAGGACTGTGCCTTTTCAGCTCTTGGTCCAGACAGTGTAGCCTGTCTAGCTATCCCTGCAGTTATATTTGATGATCAATTGATTAAATTCCATTAATGTACTAGCTGATTTCCATTTTTGCAGGAGCACCATTATTTTGGTTCGCTGTGATCACAGGTGTTGCTGTGTTGATTTCCATCAATGTTGGTGGTTCTGGTCTTTTCAATCCATGATTTATAATAAGAGCGCACTAGCGAAGGCTACTGCCTTTTTGTTGGATTGAGTTATTTACAGAGAAACCTCATTTTTTCATCTATGTTCCTCCCTTAAGCAGTATTTTAGAGTCGTGCTTCATTCATTGCTGGAAAAGGTGACACTCGGCTTCTTTTTATTCCCCAATACCCATTCTTGTTTTTGTGTTGTTTTTATTCTGGAGTCTATGATTGCATGCTTAATATTCTTCCTAATGATGCTTCATTGAACAGATTGTCAATTGTATTGCTTGTTGGAGCAGAAGGAAATGGAGTTCATCATGACAACTTTTCCCAGTGACAGTTCCCCTTTATACAAGATTGAAAGTCATGGATTGCTCGGATCGTGCATCTACCTTTTTTTCGTTTCCGTAAATTCAGCACACTAGCAGAGTTTCTCTTGGCGGCATATTTTTTTCATCTATTGTATCAATTGTATCTACCATTTTCCATCTTTCTCGGATCTAATCAATTGCAGGGAACGGTGTCAAACACGTTATGCAGTCAGAAGCATGCTAAATCCAACGCCTTCATTCTGTACAGATTACTTTTGCAAGGTCTCATTTTCCTTTCCCAAATCCCACCTATCTGGATTCGTTGATCTATTATTCTCTAGCCTTCATTTCTGTATTTTCAGAAGGCCCATAGCCATATCTTTCGAAGTATATGATTGGATGTATTCAAGTCACAGACGAACCTGATATTTTGTTATTAACCATTCCATTGAGTTTGGGGTGGCAAGGAAAAGAGGACCAAGTTACAGGGCTTTTTTTTTCCACTGTTTCTGCCAAAATGAAGTTGGGCTGGTTCATCATACATGTTTTTCCTTAATGTAGCCGACTTTGACTTAATCTGAAGTCATCCTGAGAACAGAACATTAACATCCAGGGATTTTTATTATATGTCCCTGAATATATTAACTTCTAATTTTTTGCCAGCAATGCTTAGTAGTAGTTATGTTTTTTGGGTCTTCAGGGTTTTAAATGGTGCATACCTGCATGGTCATCATATTTTGGCTTCGTAAGTCCACGATATTACATTAGCCCGATGTAGAAAAAATTACAGTACCAATTGAAGTTTATACACAAAAAGCAAGAAATGGGTGATGCCTTTCCTTAGTGCCCATTTGTTTGCATAAAATACATAGGAATTCAAGGTCCAATGTGCTTCATCGAAGGATTATTAAAGAGATGAGGGCTGGAGGTTGAAGGATATAAGGTAGTAATGTAGATGAGACCTTAATTGAATTGTTAGTGTGATGACTGGGTGTTCATTTCTCATCTTCTCTTGATTCAATTTCCATCGAAGGGGAGGATGTTTGACAATCATTTTTGGACATTTAACTTAATTCTTCATTTCGACCCCTTATAGAAATACACGGCCTTGTAATTCCTAGGAATTCAAAACTACGTGAAACGAACAGGCCCTTTGTGTTGGCCTTTCCTACAATAGATATCTGATTTTGGTTGCAGCAGTTTGAAATTAAAAATATTCCATCCTGTTTTCCAAGGGTTCTTCATTCTCCTGACAACTTAAAATATGCATGTGACCAGTCATTTTTTCTTCTTTGTTATATGCACGGCATGAATCTTTTCTCAACTTCTCTCATATTTTTTCTTCTTTCTAATTTCCACGCCATCATTTTTTTTCTCAACTTCTCACTCCCTCCTTTTCTCTCTCTTTATCTCCACCTTTGTCTAAATCCAAGTGTTGGACAAAATCACCATGTTGCCTCGTGTACTAATAGTGTAATTTCACAATTTCATCTGATTCATTAATAATCGCTTGTTTAAAAGAATGCTTGGGTACATCAATGTGCCAGACAAAATATTCTTAATTTTCAATGTTGAGAGAATCCACATGCATGAAATATAACGTTGACATGTAGAAATGTTGTACTAAAGTCCCAATTGATTCTGATTGGTTGCCTTTTTGGCTAATATTATATTTCATAATTTTGATTTCTAATTGGTTTAATTTGACTTTTTTAAAATATATACAGGAGCAAGAAGCTCTAGTGTTATAAATAAAGATTTTAATGAAACTTAGAACAAAAATTGCCAAATCTCCCGAGATAGAGCTCATCCTTACCTTAATCATGCTGTACATACAATTGGTTGCAACAGTAATGTTTTGGGGGACTGTTCTCCATTCAACTAACATAGAGTTGCAGTAATATTATGCACCAGATCATTGCACTGAAAGTCATCAGCTTTCCAATTGCAATTGGTGATGTGCAGCCTTCCGAAACTGCCACACCAAGCTCAATAGTCATTTACAGGATTGATCATCGCATGACAATTAGGAATTGTAGGGCATTATCCTCTCGCTCTTGGTAGGTCCTAAAACATGTGAAAGAAATAACTGGTTTCAGATGGGTGTTGGAACTGAATTCGTCGAGAACCTTGTGCGTTCCGGTGCGAGGTAGACCTGCGAACTAGCTGCGAATGCTCTCAATCTACTGGATTATCAAGCAAGGGTTCCCATCTCCCTTATATAGAGCAATCCCTAAGAGTTACATTTCTATCCGGACTCTACCCTCCTGGAATCCACTCTTTTGACCAGTGTGGGAATTCTGCCAACCGAGAGTCTGAACTTGATCCAAACTCTATCACAAAGAGTTTGATCCTTATTTGATTCAACCAGATCAAGACTTGTTGGGAGTTCATCCGCGGCACTCTGCTGGGCTCGATCTGGCGTGGGCCCAATGGCAGTCGGGCCACACAATTTTCTTAACAATCTCCCACTTGGCACGAATGCTATGTAAATCAAACGTGCCAAAGTACATCAACATAAACTCCAATCCTTACATACATCTCCAGCCAAGCAAAAGACTTAATGAAAGGAATTCCACTAGTAGGATCCTTGAGATTGAAATCTTAGCTATACAGATATCACAATTCAATATCATGAGGGATTGTGAAATTGTGTTTCCATTGATCGATGGTGATGGCGGAACTCATAGTATTTTGCACCACATTTTGCACCGGCTCATCGGTTCTTACCAACTTCAAATCTCCATGAAGAGATCCAACCTGATGGCCACTTGGTTTACTGCATCGCAGGTTATATCCCAACTCTGTTCTCAACAAAGCCACCATGTTTGTTTTCTTTATACTAGAAAATCGAAGACCTTTTTCAATGTGTCAAAATATAAATAGACATGGGACTCCCTCTCATCCAAATCATCATCCTAATAGGCAACCATACAACCATGCAGTTCCAAAACAACAACCGTGCCCACAAAAAATGGTTTTAGCAAATGCTTTGATGTACTCAGATTCTCCTTTTCACTTGCCATAACAGGCATCCCGGATAACTTAGGAATTGATTATGAGACCAACTGCGATCCATTTCGGTCTCACAAATCTGGAATTACTGGTATTTTATGCACGATGGGGATGTCATGCATTATGCTCTTCCCACTATCCTCGAGTAAGGCATGTCTCAAGTCATGAGCATGTCCTTCTCACTAATGGGATTCCGATTTGTTGGATAATTTTATATACATGCAAATGGAGTGTCGATTGGCCTGCACATCTTCATATCCAACTGTTTTAAACACAGCGTCCTCTCGGACCCATGTGACAAAGTCCATACCAGATTCGGCTACATAGTTGCTACATAGCCCAGTACTCCATGCTTCTACCGATGTTTTTCCATCTCAATCAGACTTCAACACAGTTGTTTGGAGATTGCTTCCAATTCGTTACCAACAATCAATATGTTATCCATGACAAATATATATAACTACTCTCAAATATTTGTACACATTTATCCTCATGATCTTTGTATTACTAAATCCGTAGATTACATGTAAAGCTTTTCCTACTTTTTGCCGTTTAGGAACTCAGCCTTTACAGTCCACAGGTGCAACTACAGATTCTTATAATAAACCATTGCTCTTAGGATTTACATGGATATGAATTTACGCCCCGGAGAGATAAATCTCCACGTAACTAAATCCTTCCATTTCTAAATCCTTGTGCACCAATCGTGCTTATCTTTATCTATCATATTATTTTATTGCTAAGACCATAGGCTTCAATCCTATTACCATGCCCGTTTTATTTTATATTCACCTCTATAGTGTACAGTCAATATCATATTGTATAGATTGACAGCAAATGATAGATTAAGTTCTTACACGATTTTTACAAAATCACTACACCAATTATCCAACCACGTCGAAATGTTATCAATCCTCAGGACTTCCTAATAGCCCCGCCTGTTCAATGTCAAGTGGCGCCATGGCCAGGAACTTAACACTTTCAACGCTACCAACATTGAAACTCAATTTTCCGCACACCCTCCACCCTTAGAGACATTGTGGTGCATTCTCTATCAGGATTTGTATGGGATCCCAAGGAAGCACACATTTCGATCTTTGGTTATAATCCGATATTATGATTGATCACTCATGTTATCTCTTGGAAGATTTAATTTTTCAACGAAAGATGATTTTCTTCGTTTTCATTTGTAGTTGTATTATAATTGTGGCCCGCAATAGTTTGTTTACAACACATCCCCTCAATGTCATAGGCAATTTTAGGTTTGACACCAATTCATAATTCATAAAGAGTATTTTTGGCTAAATTTTTAGGAGATGTTCGACTCAATATTATTGTGCACTCATAATATCCCCCTTACACCCACATAGCGGAAGATACGTGTGGTAACATGGTTTTATTAATCGCAACCATAAAATGATTTAAATTTTATTTCCACCACACCCATTTTAGCTGTGGGGCCAATACGAATCAAATATAAATGTAGATCCTCTCTAATGACAATATACTTGCATCACTCAATTACTCCCCCACTTTAACGCGATCTCAATCATTACTTTTCTGCTTATTGGGTCCATGACTGCGGTAGCATACATTCCAAAGCATTTAAAAGTGCCTCAACTTTATATTCAAATCTATAAATTAACTGTATTTGTTAAGGTCACCAATCAGAGGTAACAAATCACTCCAACCCATTTAAATTTGGACAGATAAAATGAGTCAGCATATTATAGAAGTGGTATGATATCACTCAACCACACTTCTAGTTATTTTGGAAAAGAGTTACTCAACCACTTTTCCTCTTAGACATGGCTCACAAAATACCAAGGTCAATGTAAATGTATCATTCCAACTGACCCAGTTTTATTTTTGTCTTTGTTGATGTGTTATATTGTTCTCAATGCCATATAGTTGCAAACCACACATCCAACAATCTTCCATGCATGTAAATTAACAACTATATTGCCTCAAATAGATTCCTATTACTATTCGATCACTAGTTGAGCCACGAATTTTTTCTCATCATAAAGCAGTAATTAATAAAGCATCGCCCAAAATATAACAAATTGGATTTTCAGAGTCAAATATAATTATAGCACTCACATCATTTTTTGACACATCACAAAATTTATTCCATATTTATAATGCCTTACAATCTGCGGATTTTGTTTTCATAAATTCAAAATTCAATTTTCCATCATTGAGATTAAAATGGAAAACACAAATCAATCCACTAATCATTCTTACACCTTCATCATTCAGATCCATCCGTTATATGACTATAACCTTTTGTATCCGATCCACTAGGTTGTCTATCCTTCATATTTTTCTTGTCCACTTGACTTAAATAAATATTGTTATTCTGCCTCAAATTTCATTGAAATTTAAATATTAAGAGACTGGACTAAGAGATACACCCCACTGAAGTGGAAGACCATGACAATAGACATAGAAATTGGAATACATTGATCAATTAAGTTTATTTTCCAGTCATGTCACACACTTTATTAGTGATCCGATCACTTAGTTGGTCCATCACGCATCATCAAGCATTAATCATAGTACATGCATGCCATCAGATATTTCCATCCAAGATCTAGTGGTTTTTTTTTATTCAAAATTTTACACTAAACTAGAGATACACATCTGCCCTATGAATTGCGCTTAACATTCTCTCTACAAACCTTGACCCTTATGGATCCGCACATTAAATATAACGGATCAGTTATTATGCCCACTAACATAAGTAATGCCTTAAATTACCATTAAATAATACGGCAGTGGTCGTCAGGGTTCATTATTAAAAAACATACGAGTTGGATCTTATCACAAATAAATGCGCATCCCTACATAGGCACCCATCCGATATCTCCACACGAGTGAGTATTTCTTGCCGAAGATATCGCTCTTGGCTAGGTCATACAGTGCATATTTAAATTAAGACATATCCAATATATATAAATAAAAGAAAAAGTCAAGATACCCACTGACCGTGATCGAAATTAAGAACTTTTCTAACCTTGGATCATCAGTCTCTCATTGCTCTGTACTAGATCTTGTTGCCAGGAGTCCGTTGCCCAAACGGATCGTCCATTGGAGCTCAGATGACCCAAATATCACGCGA
>QPKB01000008.1:9850168-9870375 GCA_003546025.1 Camphora micrantha
TGGTAGCCATCATGTGGCAAATGGTGTCTTCGAGCTTTGAGTGGGCGGGTCTTCTTTTAGGAGATCGGGCGGAGGAGGTGGGTTCTAAGATCTGGGTGGGGTTTGGATCGAAGCGGAGGAGGATTTTGGGATGTGGGTGGGGTTTGGATCGAGGGTTCAGATGGGGTCAGGAGGAGAGGGGTTTGTGGGGAAGAGGAAGAGAAGCCATGAAGGAGGAGGCAGAAGGAAGGGTTTTGGGTGGTGGGAGCTGTGTGCAGTGAACTGAGGAGGGTGAGTAGTGGGGGCACAGTTGTGAATGGTGTTGGGAGTGGGCAGTAAGGGGAGTAACAGCAGGGCAATGTGCGGGGAAGAAGGAGAGAAGATAGAAGGGAAAGAGAGAAGAAAAGAACAAGGGGAGTGGTGCGGCGGCAGTACAGGAAATGTGCACAGGTGAATTGTGTACAGGGAGATAGAGTGGTGCAGCAGATAGGTGCGAGTAGGGATGTGGTGCGCAGGGGAGGAGGAGTGTGGTGTAGTGTGGAAGCACAATGAAAGTGTTGATGCGGAGTGGAGGAAAGTGGGAAGAAGAAAAAGAAAAAGGAAAAAGAAGAAAGAAAAAAGAGAGAAAAGGATAGGATAGGTTCAGTCCAACTGGGATGAGGCTCCCATTGGGTCCAAAAGAGTCAGGCCAAATAGACTTATGTTTGACGATAAACTCTGCCAATACAGCTGGCAAAGCTAGAAAAGCAAGTTAGGTAGGGGTAATTTTTCATTGGACTAGGTGGTCACACTCACAAATGGTGAGGCCACGTTAGGTAGAGTGGGTGTAAAACTAAAGTAGGGTGGGTGTATTTAAAAATCCCCTTATAGATAACATTAAAATTTTCACACGTGACCTATGGGTATAGGCCGGAACAGATGGCGTTTGGTGTCCCTAGGGGTGAAGCTACCAAGAAAAGGACACTGACGAAACGAAGCCACATGTGCTCCAAAGTGAAGTTACCGAAGAGGCCTACACGAATCTACAACGAGGCTTCCGCGAAACTTCTGGAGCGTCTTTAGATAAAGATCATCGTTCCCAAACCTGCATCTGCCGACTCTGTTTCTAGACGCGTGAAGAGCAGATATTACCAATTACCAGATCGTCGTTGGTCATGGATGTGAAGTCAAACCAACAGATTCCGATCTCAACTTCGGTTTCCTTTAGCTCCGTACGCAGATCCGAATTCAACTTGGCATTCACACTCGCCGCTGGCTTCTTGACTTTCAACACGGTCGTTGCAATTGTGAGAATGCGAGAAGACATCCTCGCCGTCACTTTCACCATCTCCTTTTTTGTGTTTCTGATGATTTTCTTCTGGTGCTTAAGTTTGTTTGAGAAGTCGCCACAGGACTCCAAGGAGAAGGAGAGATTAAAGCTTCCCATATGGTTCCTGGCTACCTCACTCAACTTGATGTTTGCTTATCGGGTCTGGACGCTTATTCGACCCGGCATGGCTTTGGGATGGTTGGTGTGGGGAATGGCCGGCACTACCAGTGTCATCACTTTCTATTTCTTCTTTGTGTATGCTGAAAAGAAAAGTAAGACAGTGGATTGTAATTCCAACCTTTTGTATGCCCAACAAGTTTAGGGCCTGGTTGTATCAGTGTATGCGGTTTAACTTTGTTTGGAATGATATATATATTTTCCTAAAAGCCTTGTTTCGTATTACAGAGCATAATTAGCAAAACAATCAGATGAAGGAAAAAGAATATCCATATCCCTGTTCTCTGTTTCATGATCCCTAACAGATGTGGCTCTATGAAAATCAGACAAACCCAAATAGATTCACAAGGCAAAATCTAAAAACCAAATAAACACCAATGAGAATATACATGGAAAAGGATATTTTTTTTTTTTTTTTTTAAACAAGAAGGCAAGAACCTCTTCCTCCAACATGGTACAGGGAGGATTGAGGAAGCCACTTCCAACTAAAGAAGCCCTCTTCGTTGGCAAATATGCTGCAATAATAATGTTGCCATCTCCATATGCATTAGATTGCATTAATACCTGGAAAGCTTATTCCTTGCTCCAATATTTCAAAGATTACAGTGACTTTCTGCAGTACAAGTGATTTCTAAAATCTGAACTAGACTATTGCATCGGTGAATTAAGGTGACCGTTCCCATCCAATTAAATCTCAGCCCTCAAGCTCTCTTTAATGATACATGGTCCAAAGAAGAGTATTGTAGGACCACCCATTACAGAAGCTCTCTAGCACCGATTTCCGCCTGTTATAGCTAAAACAACACACATGACCAAGAATCAATAGTTGGGTTACCCATTTCATTCATGAAAATCCCCCGTTTTCACTATGCAACTCAATCCTCCCAACTCCCTGGCCTCCCCTGGAAAACACCCATTTGTATGCTACCCCTTTGAGAGGGAGAGAACCGATGGTAGGGAACAACATTCAAACGGGGATCCAATGGTTGAAGCAAGGAGACAAAAAAACATTGCACAACAAAGTCATCATAAAAATTACACGGATTATTTGCTATCATAATCAGACCATGGACAAACGAGTTCAAACGGGGATCCAATGTTGTTTTTTAAAATGAAAAGGGGATCCAATGCTTGAAGGAAGAAAAAAAGGGCAACATTGCACAAAGACGTCATAATGACAATTTCATAGATTATTTGGTATCAGACCAAAAGTATCATAACATTGATATACCGAAAGTTCCTCCAATGGATGAAAATAAGCGATCAACCATAGCCATACACGCTGATAAAGCATCAGGCCAAGATGGTTTTAGTGCATGACTCTTCCAAACATTCTTGAAAACGGTCAAGGATGGTCTAAACAAAATGATCAATAATTTCTTTATTTATAATTTCATACTACCAAATCTTTTTGAGATACACTATTAGTATTGTTGGTGAAAAATGAAAATGCCAAAGTGTCAATTCAATTTTTGTCATATTAGCCTTTTCAAAGTAGCCCATAAAATACTTTGCTAAATTCCTTGTTCATGGCGTACGATCACTTCTACGCGAAGGTTAATTTCTTAAACCCCTATTGGCATTATGGGTTGGGTGGTTGCTTTTTTTTTTTTTTATTATTTCTCATTTCCCTTTTTCCGCTCTCATCTTTCTTCTTCCCTTCCCTTCCCTCCCCTCCGTAAGGCCGGCTCAACCCTTAGGCCAACAAGGCAATTGCCTAAGGCTCTAAAAAATCTGAGCCCCCAAAAATTTCAGCCTCAGAATCATTTTCTTAAAAATTCAATTTTCAAGGCCTCAATTTCGATAAAAATATTAATAAAAGTACATTTTTTCCTCCCAAAAATAACATATCCATCCTAAGTTGCCACCTATTCATGTATTATTTAAGGCACAGAGAAAGTCATTGGTTACAAGATAGGCATGCCCATCTCAAGTTCCCACCTTTACATATATTATTAAAGGTGAGAGAGCTATTGAACGTTGGTTACGAGAATGAGTTAATTAGGCATGAAATTTAAGGGCATCACAAAAAGCAAGAAAAATAGATTTTATATAAAATATTTATATAATAATATTAAAAAATAGAAAAAGCCCCATTTAACATTTTCGCCTTAGGCCTTACATTGGCTCGGGCCGGCCCGGCCCCTCC
Source organism: Camphora micrantha (assembly GCA_003546025.1). Classification (NCBI taxonomy): domain Eukaryota; kingdom Viridiplantae; phylum Streptophyta; class Magnoliopsida; order Laurales; family Lauraceae; genus Camphora; species Camphora micrantha. Next base: position 9,853,783 of record QPKB01000008.1, read on the forward strand.
GTAACCGACAACCACCGGTGACCCCACAGGGATGGCCGGATGTAATATTTTGATGTATTAATATTGAAGAATTGTTCAATGGCCATTGCAAGTACTTTTTAATGGTTGGGGGGTGGCATGATGCCATTCCTAGTGCTTTCTTCATATAAGTGCACACACCACACTCCGAAAGTGGACCATTATTGAGAAATGCTTTTCTATCTCTACAGCACAGCGTAAGTGCTTTTGGGGCCTGCATTTTACTCTTCTATTCGATACTGATTCAGTGTAGCTTCTGTTGACTTTTTATGGAAAAAAAAAACTGCATCTAATTACCATTAAGCTTTGGCTCTTAAATTGATGGTTAAGATGATTAACTATTTTGGCCCACCCCTAATCTGCATCATGAGACTCAAGAGATGACTGTACAATCAAAACCCAAGATTTAAAAACACTGGGATCTCCTGTGTCTTAGTGGGATGCGTGTGAGCTCAACTGTGGGTACTGTCTATTGATAATAATCTGGACTGTCCAAAGTGAATGTAATCAAATTTTAAAGCTTTGCTTAGTAGGATTGGTTCCTGTTATGATCTAACCAATAAACCAGAAGCCTTAGGACTGATGGAACGCGTCAAAGGGTATGTAGCTTTTTTCTCAATTGTTTTAGATAGCTCTCACTCTATTTTAGATAGTCCGTTCCGTAATTCGAATCTGAGATGTGGAGGTCAGTTCTTATACCAAATGTTATAGACCTAATCAATATTCCAAAAGCCCTAAGCCTGATGGAACGCATCAAATTAAGTCTTATAGCTATTTAAGACCAAAACAGACCACCACACTTCTACAACCAACGTCCTTGGCCGCTCTCACTTCTACGGCAGGTAGCGTCCTTTTAGCCTCCTAGGACGGCTTACACTTTGCTCTATTAGCCCTTTTCGCGCAGCTTTCACTCTGACACTAGATAGCTATTTTTTCAAGTTTTTTTTAGACGACGCTCACTCAATTCCAGGTAGCTTTTTTCGCGGCGGTTTTTACTCTAACACTAGGTAGCCATTTTTTCAAATTTTTATAAACGACTCTCACTCTACTCCAGATAGCTCTTTCCATGACTCGAATTAGAGACGTAGCTCAAATACCAAATATTACGGACTTAACCAATATGTCAAAATCCTATGACTAAATGGAACGCGTCAAATTTACTCTTATAACTATTTAGTATAGTATCAGTTCCACTATAAAACTAAATTCATGATTAATAATGTAAAATCTAGGTGGGGAGGTAAAGGAAATGCCATTCATTCCGACCGTTTTGGATCATCAATTGATGGGCCCCAGATGAAGTTCCGTACATCCCACTCACGGGGAGCGCGTGGGACAGACGCTCCATCCCGTGAAGCAAGCTTCCAGGAAACTTCCGTGAAACTTCCGTGAAAGTGGCTTCCAAGTACCAACAGCCCCAATAGCGATCCTTCTTGTCCCTTGCGTCTTGAATATGACGTTACAAATAGAGGAGCGAGGGGTATTCATTTTCGTATTTGCTGTCGCTATCAGTGATTACAATTCCCAAACCGTGAACGTGAAGGACCAGAAGATCCCGGCTGCAATCTCTGCTCGCTGGAGTCCAAAACCAGGCTTGGACTTCACCTACGCATTCACCCTAGCCGCTGCCTTCTTGACACTCAACACCATCGGTGCCATTTTGAGAATGGGCGAAGATCTTCCGGCTATGGCTTTTACGGTCACCCTCTATGTATTTCTCATGATCTTCTTTTGGTGCGTAAGTGCGTTCGAGAAGATGCCTCACGACTCCAAGAACAGGGAGAGGTTGAAGATCCTTGTATGGGTACTGGCTACGACACTCAACTTGATGTTTGCATACCGGGTCTGGACAATGGTTCGACCTGGTGTGGCATTGGGATTGTTGGTGTGGGGAATGGTTGGCATCACTAGTGTCATCACATTCTATTTCTTCTTTGTGTTTGGTGATACGAAGACCTGGTCAGGGGAACGTGCCGAACAAGTTTAATCTGCACGTACGAGTTGAAGTAGATCGAAGCAACTTAATGAATGCTAAAATAAGATCTCATTTTGTATTGCAGTACTAGAATTTCATATTGTTTGCTAAACCAGCAAACGTCATATGTTTTGTGGACGTAGAATGGGTTTCAGAAACAATGTAACAATCATCCTATGCAAAGCAATTTATATAGTACCTAATACAAAATCTACCAAAAACAGGTATACTAAGATGCGTTACATCCAAGACTGTCTTAGTGGATAAGGGTTAGGTTAAAGATTTTCTTATCTTATTTATATATATATATATATATATATATGATTTTGGGCTATTTGATTTGGAAATCCAAGTTCAATTTGAAGCAATTTACATCTCAATTTCAGTTTTGAATTTTAATTTTTACTTATATTTTCAAATGAGAATAGTCTCATGCAAATAAGAAGATAAAACATAAAAATGTAGTTAGACCTCACTACTCACACCTCCGGAAGTCTATCATGATCCTAACGTAATGATAGCATCAACCATTCAAAATGAATGTCAACTCATCCAATAATATATATTAAGATTTTATTTCAATAGACATGGAGCGCATACCCCTGAATCAAAACGTTTACTATCATTGATTCATTCTGTTCCAGTAGTAAAATAAGTATTCGATATAGAAGATTAGAACAGTATAAATTCTAGATGATATTATTTTATTATTTATTATTTAGATATATTTTAAGTATTTGACTTATGTTTTACTAGATGATTGTTTGTTTGTAGGTGTAATTAACTAAAGCTTTCCTCTATCATTGAATGAATGTTTAATTTTATAATTTATGGTTATTTTAATATATAAATTTTCAAATGACAGTATAAATAGAAAATGTGACTGTGCTCTGTTTTATTTATAATTTGCAGTTAATTTGCAATAATAAAAGCTAATTTGAAAAGAGGGCAAAACTTATGTCCAGTTTTAGATTATTCTCTTGATGGAATTTGACTTTTTGATTAGAAGGTTCGTTCTATGATCGATTTTCCGCGGCTTGTTTCTTCGCATTTCGCTGAAGATGGAGTGTAAAGTCCACACGTAAGCTTTTCCGCGTTGTACGCAAAGAAGACCTTGAAGTGAGTACGGATTTAAATACAAACTAGTTTGTGTGGGAGTAAGTCGTGCAAATCAGCCCCCTTGAGACATGGTAGAGATCTGGGTCAAAATCAGTGAACTCCTGTCGGCTAACATCACCGCAACTACCTGATTGTGACAGGTTCTTTTCGACAAGAGGATTTCAAGTGTGAGCTATTTCTAAAGGCATCATGCAATGCGGAATGAAGGTGCCGGGGGAATAAAAAAGAGAAAACTAATTACAGTTTTCTGCTTGCACCTCAGTTTTTATGTGTTGCGAATCTTTATCCTCCATAAAACGGAGCTTTTGTCTCTTTTTCTTTAGAAGAAAATCAACTTCTACGTCTGCTTTTAGTGCTGCGGGTGGAGTATATAAGTCATCGTTTTCGACTTGGGCAGGGTATTTATCCTTTTCATCCAACTGAATGTAGCCGAGTTTTTTCAGATCTCTCTCTCTCTCTCTCTCTCTCTCTCTCTCTCTGTCGGGGACTCCATGTCATGCGACCCATTGCGGCATGCTGTCATGCTGAGACTACTTTTCGGATTTGAACGATTCGTGTATCAAACGAAGAGCTTCTTTTGACTACTTTAATATACAATCATAGTGGGCTAAGCACTCGACAGGCTCTTTTTCTCTTTTGGCCTCTTCTTTCTTTCAAGGCTGAACACGTTGACTTACAATTCATAGTTGACCCAAGACACTCACGTTGTCCATCTGCATTCTGCTCAAGCATTCTATGTATCACCTCAGCAAAGTACCCCGAACAAACTCGTGCATTCCCACCGCCACCACCGGAATCACCAATATTAGTGCATTCCAAAGTCGCCTTGTACAGCTCTTGTGAAGTCCCTTTAGCCGATTAACTGTTGGGTTTTTTGGGGTGTTTCAAAAAAAAAAAAAAAAAAAAAATGGCGCTTTTGAAAAAGATGGTTTGTACTTTTTTGCATTTGCTTTATGTGGGTACTGTAAAGTATTAGAACACACAGCATTCCATGCTGCTAAAACTCATTTCTTGGCGTGGGCAGCCCCACATAAATCACAGTCCGGTCTGAGATCTAAAAAAGCATTTAAAAATAAAAGAAATTATTTCATGAATTAAATTTATACGAAATTTTTGACCCCACTCAATTTAGGAGTTTCACCCCACATTAACTAACTTTACACTTTTTTTTTGTTGCTGTGGTAGTGAACAAAAGTCACCATAAAATACTCACCGCCTAAATTAATCGACCAACTGTCCATCAAAAATTAAATAAAATTAATGGGCCGACATTACTGATATGCCCTCTAGCAACAAGTTTTAAGAATTTAAAGGAATTTATGACATTGCTAGAAAATTAGTGGAGACAAAGAAGGATATCGTATATCAATTGGTTTATTTGCTTGTAAAATTAGCGTTGATTTTACCAGTAGTGACTGCCATGGTAGAAAGAGTTTTTTTAGCAATGAAGTACCTAAATAACATATTGCGTAATCGAATAGGAGATCAATGGATGAATGACTGTTTAGTTACATATATTGAAAAATATGTAGTTGCTAGTGTTAATAATGAATCTATTATTCAATGATTTTAACACATGTAAACCTGAAAACCTGTTAAGGGCAGCTGTAAGAGTTTATGTATTTGGATTTTGCTTTTGGATTAAGAACTATTAGTAACAATGTATAATTTTTTATTTTTTTTAGAATTCAATATTATCTTTGTCGGATTACCGGAAATAGATTATTGGAGAATTTTATACTATACTTGTCGAATTATCAAAATTAGATGACAAATGTTGATAAAGAAAAAAATAAATTTATTCGATTTGCAGAAAATAAGTTTTTTGTTGACTCCACTGACTCGAATTCTTGAAGCCGCTATTGTTTATTGAGTTGGGTTTATATGTTGTTTTACTCCTATATACTTTAAAGACTTTGAGGGCAATTTGCCATGAGCCATAAAGGCGCACGCGGGTTGGGCTTAACCCAGGGTGGCTTGTCCGAAAAACGTTTAACCGGACGTGCGTCTGCCACGTGCATCCTGTGTGTATATGGTTTAAAACTTAAAACGTTATGGTTTAAAACGTTTTTAGCATTGTGATTTGATTGCTTTAACGTTGTGGGATTAATGGGCTTAATGGTTTTAACACTGAGGATTAATGAGTCAATGGATACGAATCTCCATATATCAAGGTCATCTCTGTCATTGTTTTATGGACACAAAATGATTTTCACCCTAGCTCTTCTTCTATGTTCCTCTATTTTTTCTCTAAGCATTCCAAAAAGGAGTCTGCAGTTCAGGCGAACAGTGCGATTGGACCTGAACTAGAAGGCTGTTGTATGCTGCGAGCGGTTCTGTTGAGAACCTTCGCGCGTGGGTTTCATCACAAGGGGTGAAACTCGTCCTAAAGAAAGCGTCATCAGACGTGCCTTAGCCACAGATCTGCTGTCATTGCTGCTCTTCGTCTCTCGCCAATAAATCACAGTTGCAGCCTTCAACAATCGGGTACTATTTTTTTATTTAAATTTTTTTGATAGCAACCCATGTTCTGTAGCATTTTATTTTTTTTTGTTATAACGCACAGTATCTTCCACCCAGCCAGGCTCAGGAGCCTTTGGCCCTGAGTCCGAGGAACACTTTTCCAAGAACTAATCCCTAAAGGCGCATGCAAACCCTCTTATCCACATGCACTCAGTAAAACTATGAGAAGTGGCCAAATGAGGGTAGGCGTCGAACACAAGACATCTTAGCTTCATGAGGCGCATAGTCCTTGGCCAGCAATAATAATACAGAAAATATAGAGAACTCCAAAGAAGTAAAATCATGATCATACAAAAATAACTCTTTGATTGTTTCCTTAAGCTCCTAAGAATTCCTCTATCATATGAATCCAATTGATAACAACATAATCATAAACATCATATTGTGATTTAAGAAAAAAAACAATTCAAAAAAATTCAAAAGCTAAGCGAAAGTAGCTAAAATTCAAGACCTAACACTAAATCAAACAAAATCCAAAGCAAGATATGTAGGTGTTTTTTTATAATATATTTTTGATAATATATATGTTAATCATAACTCAATAACTAAAATATAATATATTTTCTTTATATTGAAAAAGCTACTTTAAATTCGAAACTCATCTACATCTACAATTTTAGTGGCCAACAATGATAAATCACTAAAGCAGGTTTTATTGTTCTATACTTTTAGAATTTTTTTAATTTTTTGGCTTGTATTGTATGTTTATTTTAATTAGTGTTCACTTTACTTGTTATTATTATTTATTATGATTTATAAATAATAAATACATCTATTAGAAAATATAAATCTGGATACTGAAAACTTAAAAAAAAATAAAAATGATAAAGAGATAAGAATAGATTATTTGAGGCCTTATTTATAATTGTTGTTTTAGGCTTCAGATTGTCTCTAACCGGGGGTATAAGAAGGTTTTCTGTTTATTGAGAAATGATAAATCCGAACACAACTTCTTCTTCTTCATGAATGCTTATAGGAATGGGACGGAAGAAGATTGTGGATAGGAATGAAATCTAAATGATCGAACCATTGATTAAAATATCGGCCGATACCGGTTCATATCGGCCGATATGAACCGGTATCGGTCGGTACCGAGCCGATATCTCATTGAGATATCGGTCTCGGTAAATATCACCAAAATCTCGGCCTATATCGGCTAAGATGATCTTCATATCAGCGGAACCGATATCTCGGCCGATATTTTGAATATCACCAAAATCTCGGCCTATATCGGCTAAGATGATCTTCATATCGGCGGAACCGATATCTCGGCCGATATTTTGAAAATATCGGCCGAGATGAGATAAAAATAGTAAAAATCATAATTTTTTCATCTTTTTCTCCATCTTCATCATCTTCTCCTCTCTTCTCATCTCTTTTCTACCCATAGCAGCAACCATACTCTATCACACATCCCTCTTGGATATTTTCAAATCCCATATCTATTTTTTGAAGAAAATATTATTTAAGGTAAGAGAAAATCAACTTAAAACATTTTATTATATGTTTTTTTTTAATTTTTAAATGAAGCATAGAAATCATGCTAGATCTACATACTTTCATGTTAGATCTACTCATACACATGATTTTGAATTTTTTTTCCAATTTTTTTTATTTTTGGATTTTTTTATATTTGAATTATAATATATCATTTTTTGGGGATTTCATCATAAATATGTTCTTTTAATGATTCATGATCATTGTATAGTGTGTAAATGATTGATCTACATACTTTTATGCTAGATCTATATATTTAGAGTTTTTAAAATGATTTTTTTAAATCTTTATTTTTTCTAAAAAAAATTATTGTTACTTGTTAGAATATTTGTGATACTAAAGGATTATTAATAGTGTGTCATACACTCATACTCACCAATCTCTCTCTAGTCTCTACACTCTACTAGTCCCCTCTTATTTCAAGTAAACCATGAACCTTTTGATGCCCAAGTGCTTTATGATTTATCGATCTCACTATCATATCATGTTTTATTTTAATGTCATCTGCAGGGTCTTGAATTTCATAACTTATTTGATGATTGAGTTAGTATTAAATGATAATTAATATGTTATATTTATTTTCTTATATTTTACACTAATAAATTGATTATGAGCATTAATAATGGTTGCATTATATGAAATACTGGAAAAGACAGCGAACTGCGACCCAGACATGACTCATAACTTAAGGTAACCGAGATTTTGATTTATTGTTGTTACTAATGGAAAAAAAATATTGATTTCCAGCATTTTCTAATATTCTGGATTTTTTGAATATTTTTGCGAATTTTTTCGGATTAAAAAAAAATTCGCACCGCGACGACCGCGACGGATCGATATCCGCGACCAATACCCATATCATATCGATTTTTCTACCCCGCCGATACCGCGACCGAGACCGAAATTTTAAACCATGAATCGAACCGTGGTTGTTGGCTAAAACCATCAAATATACGGCTCGCATATCCTAGTACATCAGCCCATCTTACTTTAGATTAACTTTGCTTTAACTCATTGGGAGTTGTAGCTAGTAAGGCAGGAACCATGCATCAAAAGTAGAGTCGACTCTTATAAAACGCAAAAAAAAAAGGTGACCACAGTATAAAGAGGGGAAATGTGATCCAAAGATCAACGAATCAATTGCTGGTATTGCCCTTCAATGTGGGGCCACTTGAGTTCCGCTTTCATCATTAGCGCTCCTTTCATACTATTTTCATCGGGGGCCAATTTTACAATCACTGAACCCATTAAATCCCCTTGGGTAATGTGCATTTTTCATCCATAAACTTATATCTAAGTGGTCCAACGAGTTGGAATGCATCTAAACCACTAGTTAACTACTAGTTGTTAGCCATTATTCTTCGATCATTCTCCCAATAAAAGAATCGTCACGCGTTGAAATAAAACAATGGTCACGCGTTGTACAACTCTCTCGAACCTACTCTAGGAACCTTAGAAAAAGCAATTATTGTGTGAAATTATTGTACGTTTCTTATCGGACTAGTGGCTCCTACTGTGACGCCTGTTCCGTTCCTCATCAAGACTAGTCTGGATCCCTGTTTTTTGTAAAATCACTTCTTGATTTTTCTCAATTTAGAGATCCAGAGCTTTTTCCACAAAAAAGGAGTCCGGATACTTTGTCTGGACCAATGAAGGGGTCACACATTGTTATGTATTTAAACGATGGAGCTTATTTTTAAAGACAATACTGATATTTAAGTTCATGTGTCACTTTGATTGGTCCCAGCAGGATCTGAATTTCTTAAACAGAGTGAGTCCAAGAAATTTCCTTTCAACTCTCCTCCGAGGAACTGAGAAACTTCCGAGCGAGGTACCAAGCAACTATCATGGCATGACCCATTCCCACTAGAGTTCTTACTTCTCCTCCACAGGAATTACAAATAGAAGATCGATTAGTAGTGAACTGATCCTGCAATTGCTGAAGTTGAGGCTGTAGTTGCATATTGTGAATATCAGATTTTCACTTCCCCTTGCTGCCATGTTTTTCCGACTCAAGCCCAAACACCACGTCCCTATTCACCGTCGTAGTTAGCTTCTTGTCATTCAATACGGTCGCTGCCCTTATAAGAATGCGTGAAGACATCCGGGCAGTTACTTTTACCATATCCTTCTTTGTGCTTCTCCTGGTCTTCTTCTCCTTTGTAAGTCTGTTCGAGAAATTGCCTCAAGACTCGAAGAACAAGAAGAGGTTGAAGATTCCATATGGCTTCTCTCTACCACTCTCAACTCGATGTTCGCGTACAGGTCTGGACGATAATTCAACCGGGCATGGCACTTGGATGGTTAGTATGGGGAATGGGTGGCACCTCCAGTCTCATAACATTCTATTTCTTCTATTTGTACACAGATAAGAAGAGCAGGTCAGGAGAATGCGATTCTATGCCTTTGTGTGCCGAACAGGTTTAATTCGAACAAGTAAATGCATGAAAATGTTCCAATCGAAGTGACTCCTACAATAAGAGGCGGACTACAAATGAATCGAGTCCAGGGCTTGCAGTTCTCAATTCTCATTATATAGTCTTTCAACGAGTGGTCATATGGTAGAAGAAGAAGAAGAAAGTCATTCTGTTAAATATGAACTGTCTTAAAAAAAAACTTTGGGTTTGGATTAGAGTGCGTACTTTATGTCGCTTCTATCTTTTGTAAATATGAATCTTTATTTGTGAAATGGTTATGCTTAATTTTGTTCAAAAAATGTTTGCATTGAATAACTTCTCCTACCATAGCGCAGCTAATTAAGAGACATCGGGCCACTTTGTACAAATGAAACGTGTTTAGAGAGCAATCGGGATCCTTGAGTGGCCTAAACGCACAAATGACCGTGAGTGACTATTTAGGGTCCGCCGCATCACTGTGGGCAGTCCTGCCCCGAATGCATGCCCGCGATGACTTGGCGGATCATGAATGATCCAACTCACTATCACTATGTGGTTTTCCCTCACTGGATCTGGACTCGTTTAGAGGAATGTTACAATGTAAGGTTCATGTAACGTTCGTTGAACGATGATGAATAATGATTGTTGCATCGGAAGTTTAGAAACAACCTTTTTATTGTTCTTTTTTAGCTCCCTTTGTTGCTTCTTTATTAAAACGAAAAACCCATCTAGCCCTTCTTTCTCTCATTTTTCCTTGTCTTGCCACCCTCTTGTATGAGTAATCCCTTCTTTCTTTGTCTCACGTCGTGCTTATTTCTCCTTTTAACTCCACGAAAGAGTGGGCCCTAGTAACCAAATTTGGAGTCGCTCCCAGTAGAATTTCCCATGTACAATAGAAACACAGGAGAGTGACGGGCATCAGCGAACACACTCTCATTGCTGAATTAGAATTAAGTGTATAAGGGCATGTTTGTGGTAACACTTTTTCCTCGGAAAAGTTGACGCTTTTTCACTAGAAATTCAACTTTTTAGGTATTTTGGCGCGAAAACAATTATACGGAAATGCTTTCCTGCCTCGTCCGTATTTTCCTTGATAATTGTGGAAATGGATTTCTTATGGGTGGGTATGGGAAAAGATTTTTCTGAAAAACTTCTCTCATCTTTTCCATTTCAACCGCGAAATCCTACAAACTATTTATTTTGTTATTTCTTTACATAAATTATTAATATGATGTTGAAGTAAATAAAATACATGTTATGTTATTTTCATTCAAAAATTTGTTTCACCAGATATAAAAAATTGATTTCTATAAGAAATCCACAGCAGCACCAAGACAACATTAGTGTTCCAATTCAACGAGGAAAGAAAATTGTGCACCAAACATGGGTTCTAAATTCTACGGAAATCTTTGTTTCAAGAAGTTTTAATTTCTATGGAATTTGCTAATATAGCAATATTTCCTTTCTGCAAAAATGGTGTGTACACATATGTACCATAAAGGAACTCTCTCGAATTCCACAATGCTTAGGAATTCAGAGAATTCCCAAACACTAAATGAAGTCTCTCCCTAAGAAGGATTTGAGGTGTTGGTGTTTTTTTTTTCCTTACATGACATGATGTCTTATCCCTCTTGAAATCTCAAATGCCATGACATCTAAAAGGTATATAAAAAAAAAACACTTAGAGGGAGTTTTTTAAAATATAACCCTTTGGTTTTCTGTGGAATTCTGAATATTTTAGGATCAATTGTTTTACTAGAATTTTTAAGAAGAAATTTGTGTTAAGTTTTTCTTGACATGATGTGCACAAATTATCCCCCTAACATTTTCCTTCACAACCATTGCATGACTTCGGCCACACCTAAAATGTCTCAAATAACCTTGCAATCTCAAAAATTACAGCCACTTCACTTTTTAGCAGAATTTTGGATGCCAAGTCTAAGAAAACATTGAGGAATTCCACATTATTTGAATTTTTCAAAATTATAGGGATAATAACTTCATGAATTCCAGCAAAGAAACAAGCCCTTAAATACAAATTAGGAGCATTAGTGGATTCTCCTCTCCTTTGTAGTTGAGTATATAGAAATTTCACCGAAAAGAAACCTGTCCAGAAATTCAGGAATGTCAAAGGCCATTTGAGATCTCCCATGTGGTTGGAGTTTCGAAAAATCTTGTGAGCAAACACGCTAATTCCAAGGACCAAACCCGACACAATCATGTAATGAATTCCCCAACAATGTAGTTTTGAAAATCTTGTGAACAAAAATGACTTCTGCCAATTCCAGGACAAACTGTCACATCATATAATGAATTCCCCAACAAATGAAAAATTGTTGTGTAGAAATTATTAATAAAGAAAGAGGCCATGGCTCACACAAGACCAGTAGCCCAAAATTGCATAATAATAAATAATAAATAATAATAATAATAATACGTTCACACATTTGAATCATGATTGGGGCCATCGAGGTCGGTCGTCTACAAGAAAACTGTCCACACCCACGTTAGGTTTAATTAGTTTATCTCAACTAGTCTCTCCCCACCCACGTTAGGTATTACTAGTTTATATGAAGAAGTCTCTCCCACCCACGTTTAAAAGTTATTCTGTATCGACAACTCTCTTTTTTATATCGACAGCTCTCTACCACCACGTTTGTTCACTCAGTTTATATAGTGATATCAACTCTCCAACCCCACCCACGTTTGGTTGCTCTGTTTATATCAACAACTCTCCAACCCCACCCACGTTTGGTTGCTCTGTTATATAGCAACAACTCTCCAACCCCACCCACGTTAGGATTGTTTGTTATTCAACCAATCTTCTCTAATAGTTGTATGAGTGTGGGCCTGTGTGGGAAATGAACATTTTGGCTGCACGGGCTGGATCATTGATCACTTTCCGTTGCGACACCTTACATGTCTACACATTCACGTCCTCCTCGTGTCTTCGTTATGCCTAACCATGATGGCTGTTCACCCAAATATGCGTTCAATTCAGTGTTAGATCCATCCTGCGGCCCCCGTGACCCAATAAGAGGATCGGCCAACCCCCCAATGACAATTTATTGGCTCGAAGTACACGGAAGAAACCGGGCTCTTCCACAGCAGTAGTAATTGTCTCTATCTAGCTAAATAGAGACTAGGCTACCTGAAGAGCCAGGGAAATACCCACTAACCAAAGTTATTATAGACTGACTACAGCAGCGCAGCAAGGTAGAGTAGCATGATCTCGCTAGATAGTACGATAGGCAGTGTAATGAAGAAAGATTAGGTGATGTATTGCCACAGTCCATCAAAAGAATAGCTGGAACAGAAGTAGATATGAGAGAGCACAGATGATCACTGTAATCAAAGGTAGTGCTATAAACTGTATCGAAGTAGTTAGCATATAGACCGATGCACAACATCAAAACAATGATATTTTGTGCGATGGTGGGTGCTCCAGCAGCGGACAGCAGCACACTGTTAAAATTCTGTAGCTATGTGCAGTGGGTTCGAATAACACGGATAGAACCACCTAAGTTTTGCGTCAACTCTGAGTACTACTGAAAATGTATGATCTAACTTCCATTAGTATATTAAAAACATGTACCTGTACTGGTTACTTTAATCTATTGAGAAGTGAATGAGAAATTGCCTCCTAATACCACTACTTGAATATGAAAACCTATTTGCATTCTTTATATTGGCTTCGGAGCTAAAAAAACAATTTGATAATAAATATGTTCTGCCGTACTAGTATAGGTTGAGCCCCAGGCCATTCCCAATTTGGTGGATGATGGAAGACGTACGACCAAGCTAGGCTCACCACTACACGCGTCCTGCACCGACCCAAGCCTAGTGCCTACAAACCATACTATATTTTGAAAAAAAATTTATTAAAATAAATATTTTTCCAAACGGGTTTATACTAAACAAAGTGCAACCCCATGAAGAGTTCTGAAGCAGCAGAGGCTATTGAAAACTCCTCTCGTCATCGTACCTTATCTTGCTCATTCATTCTTTGCAATTGCATTGCATCTGGGACGTCGGTCGAAGTCTAGAGAGAGAGAGAGTCTGTCATAGTTTTGTGGAGAGGAGGACCTATACCAAGATGGGCTCACCACCACACGCGGTCCCCGCACCGACCCAGGCCTGGCTCGGCCCACAACCCATATATATTTTTGGAGAAATTTTATTTAATAAAATTTCTTTTTCCAAACAAGTTTATACTGAACAAATGCAACCCCATGAAGAGTCCTGAAGCAGGCTATTTAAACCCATCTCGTCCGTACCTTTTTTGGTCATTCAATTTTTGCAATTGCATTGCATCTAGGTCATCGGTCAAAGTCTAAAGACATGAGTCTGTCATAGTTTAGGTTCGTCAGCCACACTATGTGAAGTGCTACTACACTATGTGAAAAAAGAATCAATTTATCCTAAGAAACAAACACACAAAAGCTCGCTTAGCATTACTGTGGTTGTGGTAAAATTTGTCTTAAGGAACAAAGTGGTTAAACACTTAGCCATTGATCACCTCCACTTCTACAGATTTCTTTAGGATTTACATAGCCTCAACAATTCTACGTTCACATTATGTTTTCTACCTTCAAAACTGTAAGTCTCGATATATTTACTTTCTACATTACAATTCTGCAGTTTGTTTCTGTATCGTTTTGTAAACCAGCTCCCTCTAGATACTGAACTAAAATTTGACAATGTATACACATTACTAACACAGCGAGATGCATTATCAACGTAACAGCAACGTGACTTGAAAGATCTTGGGTCGATAGCAAACAACCAGAATGGTGCTTGTAAGAGGCACACACCAGGCGGCAAGATTGTAGATCAATACTTTGACAAAGCAATACGATAACCGCACATGCAACCACTATGGAAAAGAACAAGCGCGGTGAGGAAGCAGTAGTGCTTTGCAGAAGATCGGATCACGTCATAACACTAAAAGGGCCTGTTTATTTACTAGAATTCTATAATCACTGTATGGAGTTATCTGGAATCCCAAAATATGGAAATTTAAAATGCTACTAATTCTGTCATTACCTGAATTTACCATTCATTTCTATATGAAATTTTTGCCTGAGAATTTCTAAAATTTTTCATAAAACTCTTGTTTCATTCCACCATATAAAACTATAGACTGGAATTACTCCATTTTATGCATTTGTAGTTATTACGTGGAACCTCACCTTTTGTGATAGTTTATGAACTTGGGACCCAGCAATGTAAGAAAACTTATTAAGATCATGGGACCCACCCAACTGTAAGAATTATAATTTGGACCCAACTGTAGGTATATTGAAGGTAAGCACTCCGACCTGCATCTTCTTAGAACGAAAGTGTGGGTCCCAATTTTATTAAACTGTGACATGGACTCCATCTTGATAGTGACTGCATGTGCCCAATTCTTAATATAATTGTGAATATGGGAGCCCACTTTATTGTTGGTCGGATGGTTCACAGTTGGGTTGTCGGAGTTCCAACCATGCTTCTCGGAGTTCTAGAATTCTAAGATGCTCTTGAGGGCCGCTAGATTTTGGATTTCCACCTTTTTGGCATTTGAGAATTCTTACTACCACCTTGAATACTCGTGAATTTCAATTAAAAAGAATATTGAATTTGACAAAATTCTTAAATGCACAAACCGGCCATGATTTTCTGCCAGAAAATGCTTGTTAAAAAAATAGCGCCCTAAGCAAGAAGCTGTTAAGATTTGCACAACAGGAAACCATAAGTATTCTTACTAGACTTGCAAATTTCAGACGTAGATAAAGACGATGCTTAGCAGAATGAATTTAAACGCTACTAGTGGGATCAAAAGCAGTCTGACACCATGTAAACTTTGTAATCAACTTCACCGTGTATGATTTTCCATTAATGAGTGTATAAATAGCTAATGGAGATTGGATCAAGATTGAGTATAAGTTCACAGATTTTAATATATTAATAGAAAGTTAATCTTTGAGAGAGTTGAGCTTTATCACGCAGCTGCTAATGGGACCACTCTTGCTCTTGATTGGGCTTTCGTAATGGTTCGACTAGTGTACTTATCCTGCAAGGAGAAGAAGACAAGTTAAAAGTTTGAGACCGTTGTGATTGAAGACCAATATTGTTTGTTGGAATCAGGGCCCTTAGATAGTGCATTTAAGTATATTAACGAGAGATGTTCCTAATAAGAGATATCTCTTCAACCTTAAATGAGAGATTGGGTGGGGCCTCTCACCTTAAATGAGAGATTGGGTGGGGGCCTCATATCTATATCCAATGCCAACAACGTTCAGATAGGGCCCCCGCCCCTATCTCTCCCTATAACGGTGGGATATATCTCTCATAGAAGCATCTCCCTTATTTAACTAATTTAACGGTCCTCATTTATTTTGTGGTGTAGTGGATTGATTTCAGAGAGATCTTTGATGGTTGCAAATCTAGAATATTGTAACGTTTGTATCAAAGCCTATTTTCAATGTAATGATCCATTTATAGTTCTATCATATTAGGGTGGTTTTTAGGAATGATATTCAAATACCTAAAGGAAAGATATTATTTTGGGTATTTGAATAAAGAAATTTTTTTTTTTTTTTTTCATTTTAGAGAAAAATAAACCTCATAAATGAGGACTAAAAAGTCTAGTGAAGAGATGGGAATGAAGAATTTATTTTTGTTCATGAAATTCATATTTTTTTAATGTTAAGAATTACAAAGACAACTCAGTGGTTTACTTTATATATAATTTGGCTTTGCGCACGAAAGAATATAATGATAATTTGGCTTTATCATAGTAATTCTCTGTTTTTTCCTTATTTCAACAAGTGAAAAATGCAAGACAGGAATATATTAAAAATATATCGGACTGCACAGTTCTATATTGGAACAGCAGCGCCAGTAACACACATGCAACTGGCAGAACTCCAGAACCGGCCGGGCTTTCAATCGCTAGAAGACACGGTAGATTTTCGGGCCCATCCGGGAGCATCCGCATTCCAAACCCATACATGTAGGTCCTGATCCTTTTTCTGTTTTTTTTTTTTTTTTTTTTTTTGTTATCCAGCTTGGAGTCTTTGG
>QPKB01000008.1:13029689-13061346 GCA_003546025.1 Camphora micrantha
ACACACAATTTGGTGCCTTCTACCCTTCAAGAAATAATGATGATGATGATGATATCGAGCCAGGATGCCACTCGTTCTGGCATTAGGCTATCAAGCAAAGGTAAGTAGCAATTGTTCAAACACCAAACTCCACTACTTTAAGTTAGCAAGTTAATTCATTTTGATGTGGTGAATGTCACTTTAAATTTGAAACTTGAAGGTGGGGCTGGTGAGCACACCTTGATGATTAAGTTATTGAGTTGAGTGACTTGAGTCTTGACTCTTGAGTACTGGCAGTCTGGCACTGCACATGCACTAAATCTATTAGTATTTATTGCTAGATTGTAGACTTTAAATGTTTAAAACTATTAGTTTGCCCAAAATTATGATTGCATTATGTCAAATTTATTATATTTCAGCTTATTTTAGTATATATATCGATACAACAATGATTTAGGATATTATAACTTGAGGGGACCGTTATTTTTCTTTTAAAGTGTGCACTTATGGAAAAAAAAAAAAAAACTTTATTTTCCATCATTTTATAATATTCTGGATTTTTTGGATATTTTTTCAGATTTTTTTGGGGCCAAATAAAAATTTGCTCTGCGATGGGCCGCGATGACCGCAAACCGTGATAACCGCGGACCGCAACGCGATGACCGCGAACTGCGATTTTAAACCATGTCCTCTACTGAGTGTCTAAACGATGGCCTCCCGCATTTACTAAATTAAATGTTTACCCTTGTAAACCCTAAACGGTCTTAGGGACCCTTTTTTTTTTATGAAAATTTTAAAAATTCACAGTAAAATGTGTTTAAATTATAAAGACTGATATATGAGTTGGAAATATAGATGGGACCTCTTGTTCCTGAGGGTTGGCCGGTATTCATTTTCCATTCCCCTTAATTCATTTATTTAGTGATGGAGTGATTCTTTGATATTCAATTATGGATCTTCACCTTTAATTTGTAGGGTTGTCAAAATGCCACATGACCTGTTAATACGAAAGGAACCCACGCAATATTAATGGGTTCGGGTAGGCTCTTAATGGGTTCGAGTCGTTAACGGGTCCAACCCGTTAACACATTAAGTTAATGGGTCGTATACGAATTAAACCATTAACCCGTTAACAATCCGTTTAACCCGTTAAATTTTCTTTAGTCCCTAAGTATAACTAGAATTAATTTATATTCTTAAAGAATAAATTGAAATTTATTATTTTATAGTGGGATTTTAGGTGGGATCCACTCGAGATTCTCACTAACAGTTTCATGTTGCTTATATATTTTTCTTCTTATATATATATTTTTGTATGTATTTTTTTTTAATTTTCGAAATGACTTAATTACTTAACGGGTTAACGGGTTGGGTCGTGTAACCCATTTAATTAACGGGTTGTGTTCGGATTGGATTTTTTGACCAGTTAAGTTAACGGGTTGTATACGGGTTGAGGTGATTTTAACAAGAATCATTTAACTCGTAATATGAATTCGTTAACATGACACGATTGACAGCCCTAACCTTTTCTTTAATTTTAATTAAGTGTTTTCCATTCTAGATAAGTAATCATGGGTTTGTACCGCAGTTTGAGAAAAGAAAATTGTTAATCATGTGGGCTTCGCTGCTTATTGAAAGATCCTCTTGTATGAAGATGGCCGATCATGTTAGAGCTTTTCGTATTGGCAACCAACTCGCTCTAAAACTCTCTACATCTGGATAGGATTAATTATGATTTTAATCTTATCAAGAAAAATACTAATAAAAATGTGTGCTTTCGACTGAGATTATATTGTTGTAAAGCTACAAGTCCGATACTTATGTCGCAAATGAAATGTGAGTACTTATGGTCCATTCGTGTGACCTTATCGAATTTATAGGAATAGGATATCCAAGTAAATCAGTCCTTCCAAAGTGGATAAACTTAAGGCTCGTTTGGTAATTTACTTTTAAAATAAAGTGGAGTGAAGTGAAATAAAAAGAATAAATAAAATATAAGTGAGTTATGATGGTATTTTGTTTTTAGTTGTTTGAAATATAATATTTTTAACTTTTTGTATGGGGAAATGAAGTTTTTTTGCCTTTTAGTGAGTAAATGTAGTTGCTTTTTGACTTTTTTTTGAAAAAGATGGAGGGAATTTTTTGAAAAAGTGCTTTTGATGGGATGTTTAACTTGACTTTATTTTACTTGACTATATTAGAAAATTACCAAACGGGCCCACCGGAAGAAAGAAAAAAAAACGAAGAAGAAAGTGGAAAAGAAAGATAATAGTTGCCTTCAACATATATATATTAAAGGCAAGCATTATTTATTCATATCTTGAGTACTTGCAGGCTGAGAATTACATAGATGCTAAAGTAGGATTTAGCCCAACCGGAAGGATAAGATAATGAGAAGTGGGCCCTACATAGCTGACTCTAGAACTTTGTTTCCCTGGACCAAGCGCAAACCGAAAGGGCTCTGGTTGTAGCAGTTGAGGTTGTCACCGTAGCTGACACCCAAGATGTCGCAGTACCTCTTATAGAAACCAATCCGGTCTTCTACCCTAGGATCGGGTCCTTGGCCGCCACATTCCACCCCTCCATTGATGATGTTGGTCGTGACACCGTAACCAGGTAGGCGACCAGCAGCAATATCAGCAGGGGACGGTGTCCACTTTCCAGTGATGACGTCGTGGCAGGATGGCTTGGGATATTGTGGGGTCATCCAGAACCAGAAGGCTGTCTCGAATGAGACCAGTCCGTCTAAGGCAACTAAATCAGGGTCGCGGAGGAGGTCTAATCGAAGAGAGACTCCAGCAGGGCCATAGTTGTAGTTGCTGCAAGAAATCCAGTCAAAAGTCATGCATGGTCAAGGTTAATTAATTAAGATCCCAGTTAAGATCCCAGTCTTTTACAAGTTATAACTTCTGGGTTAATTAGTTCAAAATACTTACTATGAAATTTGAATGGGCCCTCGGCCGTAGTACTTCTTCCCGGGAACGCAAGGAAATTGTTCGTTAGGTACACAATAATCGGCTGTAGCCCCTACCTCCTCTTTAAAGCAGTATCCCCATGAATATCGGCCATCTGGTGCAGTGTCCCACCCCCCTGCACATATCAGAGCAATCAAACAATCTCCTCATTTCACTTTGGCCTGTTTTAAATTAATACAATTAAGATGCCATTTAGATTAATTAATTAACAGACCCTTGATTATCAACTAAACGTAAGTTTGTTGCGGGATGAATTTTTCAAGTTAAAATATGGTGCGGTGCAAACCCACCAGTTGTTTCATGGGAGGTTTGTCCTAGGAAAGCTGCAATCTCCCTCTTGCATATCTCTGAGTCGTCTCCCTGAGCAAATCCTTCATAATTCTTTGCTGCAGCTATGAAATCATCATAGGTGTAAAAGCCCCTGGCAGGGCAAGCTGGATCATTGCGATGCAGTAGCATCTCGTCAAATAGTTCGCGACTGATGAGTGAGGTTAGTTCACCACAAGGTGTTGGTGGCGGCGGCGGCGTATATGGTGGTGGTGGTGGTGATGGTGGTGGTGGCGGGGGTGGTGGTGCACAGACCAGGTCGCATTGGCTCTGGCAACCGGTCCCGCAGTAAGCGTCCGTGCTGCCACAATAGCCCCATTCGCTGCAGCAGAGGCAGTTGGGGCAGAGAGCGCCCCCTGCTTGGCTTCCACACTGCTGTGCAGAGGCACAGAGCATGGAAGCCAAGGAAAAGATGATTAGCGTACAGGCCTTCATTCTTTCCTACTTCAATTGCTTGATGTGAATGAGGTGAGAGGAGGGTATATATAGATGGTTTGAAGCTGCCTCTACGGATATTCAAGGGTTGCTTCGCTTATTTGTCGCGATTTACATTCACATGCATAGCCATAGCCTTTACGTTGTTTGCGTCGATCTACACGTGTGATGGTGTAAAATGTTTTCTAAATCAGTTGATTTTCACTGGGAAATCTTCAAGTTCGTGGTATAGGGAACTTCGCACCTCATTTACATTCGGCGCAGTGGGGTACAACGTCCTTCGTCAATGCATGGTGGGGCCGCAATTTCAAAATCCAAGTTGGTCACCACCCCTAACACCTTATGTTGTGATCAATATCTCATTATCATTCAAATATTCACGATGGCCACCGTGGGGTTGAAGGTGCTCTACTTCTTGTGTTTGGGATAAAATTGGAGGGACTCCCCCATGTTTCATCAATCTAGCAGTTGGCCAAATAAAATTTTATATAAATTTTCTAAAACCAATAAATATAATTGGTGTTAGAGCTAATGACAGGCTTGTCCACAATGTTGGCCCCACTATGCATTGGAGAAGGATGCTAAACCGTACTACAGTTTAGTGGCACTGCATTGTAGCTTAGCCCACGTACTGACACGGGGCGTGGAAATACAGATCCCTCCACGGCTGATTGCACCCCTTAGCTCGTATGCACCATGGTGATTTTTAGCTGCAGCCATTTTCACTATTAGCGGTGGCCAAAGGCCCCGCTATAAGTTACTTTCGTCGTCCTATTAATCTACGGATTTTTTTTACCGGTAGTCAAGGCGACCACAGCAAAAATCAATAGCGGCGGCCGGTGACCTTTACCCATTAGATATATATACCGTCAGCAAGCGACAGCCACCCTGACCGCCGCTAAAGGTTTTACCGATGGTCTCAGGCCTCCGCTAAAAATAGTTTTTTATTGAAGGAATTCTAGAAGATGTTTTTTAGGAAAAGAATTAGACCCATTTAAGGTTCTTAGATAATGTAATAGTGAATCATAAATTCATTGTCCTCCTCAATAGGGTTATTTATAAAAAAATCCAAACTGATCACAACTAATAGACCCAACTTTTATGGGGCTGTGCTAAGCCCCATATATACATACATGTCTTTTAAACAAAATCAATTGGAGTTTTCCTATAAAAAGAATAAATTAGGGTTTCCAGTTTTAATCATGTTAGGATAATAATGTCTGGTTTCTTAGAAATGATTCAAAACATAACAATCAAAAAGCCTTCTCTAGAGAGAGCCACACTAATCTTCAAGGATCGGATGAAGGGTATCGTTTACTCACTGCTAGGTCTGATGCAGTCTCTTCCGATCTCCACCATATTTTGGTATTTTTTGGGGTGACTGCATAGATCTCCCTATTTTTGTATAGTTTTTTGAGCTTTCCGCTAGTCTTTTGTAGCTATCCTAGCTCGGGGGGCACTTTGCCCTTTCTTTCTTTGCTTAATACAAATTTACCTTCTAGCGAAAAAAAAAAAAAAAAAAAAAAGCTTAGAATACCCATTCTGGTTTAGCCATTATAATATTTGCTTATTGGACACGCAATTTTATTACTGAAATAAATTGAGATGCTGGATCCATCTTAGCATTAGATATAAAACAATTTCTAATTGAATTTTAGAAGTTATTTTACAGAATGAGTTAGATCTACTTAAAATCCGCATATATTATTTGGGGCCAAACTCAATGCTCTCCTCAATGGCGTACACTTATAAAACAAACGGTGACAATGAATTTTAAAATTTATTTTCATTAACTCATCATAAAATCCATAAATTTATAAGTATCACCATAATATTAATATTACAAGATAGATTATGGAAAAAATTGACAACGTATTTTTTTTACAAGTGGGCCCCATTCAGGAAAGTATTGAATTTCTTAGCCACTATTGGGTTATATGAGAAATTTAAGTAGATCCAACTCTTTCTCTAAAATATCTTCTAAAATTCAATTATGAATATTTTTTTTTGGTATCTAATACTAGTATGGATCCAATATCTTGATTTCTTTAAGTATTAAACTATAGGTCTTATCCATAAATATTATAATGGGAAGACCAAACTGGGTATTCTAAGCTTGTAGAAGCCAAAATTCATATTGGCCTAATATTTAGCTAGGCCACGTCATTATATTTGGAGACTCCAAATTTTTTTTGTTATAGAAGAACTCCAATTTATTTTGATTAAAAGACCTGTAGCACGGCTCCATGAAAGATAAGTCCATTAGTTTTGATTAGTTTGAAATTTTTAGAAGTAGGCCTCATTGAGGAGAACAATGAATTTGCCTTCCCTGAAAACATATCTTTTGAAATTAAATTAAGATCTTTTCATATCATCTCTGATGCTAGTAAGCATTAAAATCCTAATTTCTTTAAATATTGAAACTATGGGACTAGTCAGTAAATATGATAAATAGGCCAGACCAAAGTAGGTAGTTCTAAGCTTGAAGAAGCACAAACAAGTTATTGAACTAAAATTCATGCGACATACAAACTGCAATTAATTTTGATTTCAATTTTGATTAAAAAACTTATACGGGGCTTTGCGTGGCCCTATAAAAATTGTATCCATAAGTGGATCCTATTGAGGAGAGGCGCAATGAGTCTATCATCCACTATTAGATAATGTGGGAATTCTTGGTGGGTCCTATTCAAAATGAGTTAAATTTGTTGAGGGCTCATAAAATGTAGGGTGATTTATTTGAATCTTTAATAAATGGCCCCATTGAAAACTGTCATAAATTTGTAAGACTAATGTTAGATTATGTGAGAAATCTAAGTGCGTCCAACTTTAATTGAGTGAAATTTCTAAGGTAATCGTAGTCATGTATTATGTAATGAGTCCATAATGAGACTTATGCAACATGCTTGTAGCTATGTAGATGGGCGGCCCTCCTTTAAACCTAATGGAATTTAGCGTGTAGTTTGGTGTTTTAGATATTAGATTTGGGATGGATTTAGTAGAGTGGGTTGAGAGTTTCTAAAGGGTAATGTTGCAAAGTGATTTATTTAAAAGTTGAGAAGGTTAGTTTTGAAAAAAAGAAAATAAAACAATTGTGCGAGGAGACGTGAAGGTAGAGATGGAGAAAGCCTCTCCAACAATGAGGCGGCATCCGATCCGGTCCTTGGAAAGTAGTGGGAGCTTGACAATAGTGCACCACAGACGAGCCCATTGGAAAGATGAGACATGCACATGCATGTTGTTTATCACTGCTGAATTTATTATGTGGTGGGAATGGGATGCTATGATCGATGAGATTTTGATGTGATTTTCTTCAACTTATTATATTTTGGTGGGTCTCCCATGCAGCATCGCTGCCCGTGTTTATCCGGCACGTCAGCTCTATTTTTGAGGAATTTCAAACAACTCTTGAAATGAAATGCTTCTTTTATTAGAGTTTCAAATTCTAACCACCCAAAATACTTTTTGGAATTTTTGGAATTTCACTCTCTATATCATTTGTTGGAATTTCAAATTCTCCATAAAAAAGAGGGTTTTGAATTCCATCTAAGGAGACAACTTTTGGATAATTTAAAATTCTCCCATATATGAATTCTTAAAATTCTTATATATATTTTATTAAAGTGTTATAATCCATTAGTTTTTAAACCCTTTGATTTGATGGTTATTATTATCCATTTGTTTAGATTGTTTTCCATTTATGATTCATCAAACAAAATCCACTAAATCACGAGTCAAATTACTTGTACCACATATACAATGAATTCGCTTCAGTTCACACATCATAGAATAAATTAATATTGTTCAATGTCACATGTTAAAAATCAAAGTTAAATCCTTTTTTATTTTAATATTTTATTAAAAAAACATAGTCTCAATCTCATATTTTCTGATGCTCCAAAACAAGCTCTACATCCTAAATTTGGTTCCTTTTGGAGATATATATATATATATATGAGGCCTAAGCTCGTGCCTATTAATTACCTAAACCCAATAAAGTCTGAGTCAATGCTATATTCACTTAATTATTTTATCTCTTAATTATTTTTGTAATGTGTAACATATTTTTTTATTAAATTATATAGTTATTTGTTAAAATACGCATCATATTTATTGTTATTTAAGCCGTTTTTTTCTTTTGTGCTAAAAGTTTTAGAATAAAAATTAAACAAAATCAAACCAAACCAAACCAAGCCTTTTCCCACTAAGTGGGGTCGGCTATATGGATTTGATGACGCCAATCAAATCTGTTTAGGGTCATATCCTCCATTAGATCCATATGGGCAAGGTCATATTTAATAGTTTCTTTCCAATTTCTCTTGGGTCTCCCTCTCCCTCTTATACTCCTAACAATCTACATGCTTTCACACATTTTAACAGGTGCCTCCGTTGGACGCCTTCTAACATGGTCAAACCATCTCAGTCGATTTTCTCTCATTTTATTTCCAATAGGTGCTATTCCTGTTTTACCCATAATCTCCTCGTTCCTAATCCTATCTCTCCTTATGATCCCGCACATCCATCTTAGCATTCTCATCTCCGCAACTTCCATCTTTTTAACATGATTATGCTTTACTGCCCAACACTCTGATCCATATAACAACGCTGGGCGTACCGCCACCTTATAATATTTTCCTTTAACCTTGAGGGGGACTTTTCGATCACACAAGACGCCCGAAACACTCCTCCATTTGGCCTATCCGGCCTGAATCCTGTGGCTTACATCAGTATTAATCCTTCCATCCTGTTGCACCATAGATCCAAGGTATCTAAAACTTTCTTTCTCTACAATCTTTTGTGTGCCCAAACAGAATAAAAAAAAATCAAACATATAGGAAAAAATAAAAGTCATGCTTTTTAATTTATTTTTGAAATATACAGCGCACAAACATTATTGCAACCTAGAATATAAAGTGGCAAGGATATAGTTCTAAAGGATTTTCATAGAGTTCATGGCTAAAACCTTTGTATTTCATTTCAATCAAAGCTCTAAATCAATATCAAGAAAATTAAGAAACAACTTGATCCTGCATAGCAGGTGTATTAACCAATACCTTTGTTTTGAATCACTTTATTAATAAGAAAATCTTTTGAAAATGGGATTACACATAATGATGGCCTCCCCTTAGGTGGACCATACCTAAAATCACTCCATTTTGTTAGTTTTTGCAATTATGTTACACCCCTACCCGAACTAATCGTAATTAAGGCTAATTAATTGAGATTAATGCTAATTAAGCATGGATAATTGGATTAACTAAGGTTAATGACCCAAGAGAGATAAATCAATCTCAAATGACACATTAAGCCTAATGAAATGGATTTGAATGAAATAGAATGGATTAAAATGAGTTTAGACTCAAACAAGGTGAACTAAGGACTTTTTCGTAAATACGGATTTTCATGTATTTCGTCAAATACGGAAATTCTTGATACCAACGTGTGTGTCTCGAAGAGTACGTCGACTTTCATAATAAACGCGAATCCATTTGACATCAAATGGGCCAAATGAGGAGTCATTTGACTCAAAATGAAAATATGCTAAATGAGAGGGGGTTTTGGTGTGAAGAGGGCTATATTAGAATGAAATGAGAGAGGAATGGGTTCATTCTCATTCCATTGCAAGAGAAAGCCCTAGAGCTCTCCATCTTCTCCCTTCCTCTTCCATTCCTCTTGTTTGAGATTGAGCTTGAGAGTGATTGAGTGGTCTTTGAAGGAGCTAGGAAGCATCAACTTCATCTTCTTCCCCAAGCAAATCCTCCATTGTTGAAGAGTGGAGCTTTAGAGAAACCTCAAGAACTCTTTGCTTTGGACCACAAGTAAGTGACTAAGTGTTTCATAGGATTTCCTAGTCATATTAGTGATTTTGTGATAGTTTCTAGCACAAATGACTCATGGGAGTCCATTTGGATGTTTTTATTGATTAGGGTTTGAAAAGGGATTATTGTGTCCAAGCCCAAGCTAAGTAAAAGAGGGCTTTGAGTTAATAGCTTCCAAAAAGGCAAGTATAAACCTTGCTTGTGATTAGTATTAACCATTGTAATTGTTCATAGCTTTGCCATGGATTATATGCATTCTACATTGATTTTTGGGTTTAATATGAATGTTTAATGAGGTGATTAAGGAATGATTAGAAGTGTGATTATAAATGAATGTGAATGGATGATGCATGAGGGGGGAACAGGAGGTTCCCATTTACCATGCAGGTTGTAGAAATGTGATTAAGAAAGGAGAGGAGAAGGAGGAAGAACTGAACAGAATTCGGATTGGAATTCTACACAGTTCGCTCCAGCGAACTGGGGGTTCGCTCGAGCGACCTAGACTCTGTCTGGACGAAATGAAAATCTGCGCAGTTCGCTCGAGCGAACATTTAGTCCGCTCGAGCGAACATGGTTCTATGGGAGTTCGCTCGAGCGAACAGTGAGTGCGCTCGAGCGACCATTGTTCTGCCTGGGGTCCGCTCGAGCGAACAGTGAGTCCGCTCGAGCGAATCTTATACTGACCCAGTGACATTATTTAGTGAAAATTTTGGCTAATCGATTGGACCTAACGGTCCGACCGATTAGGGGACTCTGTTAGAGTCCTGTGAATTTTGGGTTTTGGATTTTTCGAGAATTTGGAGTACGACTCTTAAGTATAAATGCGTTCTCGATTAGTTTTAAGACTAATCATGGGTTAATCAAACTATGAAGAATTAATGGTATTTTAAAGAGAAGAAAAAGGGGTTTCTTGGATGAACCATATAATTGGATAAGGCCTAAGCTCCATGGGTGTTAATTACGGGGACTAGAAATGCACACATTAAATGTACAAACGTGATGTCCATCAAGAATAACACGTGCATTTGGAAACCAACGGTTACACCCGAATGGTTATTTAGGATTGAGATAGGATTGAGATGGGATTGAGTAAAACCATGTGAGGTTAATACTATACTTATTGTGTCATTGTGATCAATCTAATGAGATTGATATTGTTGTCATTCCTTTCTTTTGTCATGAAAGGAATCATTGAGTTTAATTGGATCCATAAAAAGGATTTCTCACTGAGTGTATTGACTGTTGAGTCTGGCACTACCTAGCGATTGTATTAGAACTCTAAATGAGTTCAATGATAATGAATGACTAATCCTGCTGCAGCAGATGGATATTGGGGTGTTCCGGAGCTCCGTGGTGATGCTAGTGTCCCTGGCCCGGACACTGGTAAGTCCCACTAAAAATTCCGATCATATCTTCGGGTATTGATTGAAGCCTCCCTTTGAGGGGAGATGGTAAATAAATAATCCTTCCTTTGAGGGAAGATGGAAATGAATTGAAATGTAATGCAATGAATGCTATGGTAGTTGCCAATTGGTATATGTATACTGACTGTCATTGTCTATTATTGTTATTGTAGAAATGT
The DNA here is from genome assembly GCA_003546025.1 of Camphora micrantha. Taxonomy (NCBI): domain Eukaryota; kingdom Viridiplantae; phylum Streptophyta; class Magnoliopsida; order Laurales; family Lauraceae; genus Camphora; species Camphora micrantha. Next base: position 13,040,807 of record QPKB01000008.1, read on the forward strand.
CTAGATTTATCTAGCATTGAAATTGACAGATGAATGTGTTAACATACTATTGCAAGATTGTTTATACATTGTTGAACCGTCCTGTTCATTAGTGTTATTGATGGCATTACAGGCCCGATTGCCCCTGCCGGCATTGCAGCGCCCCCGGCGCCAGCGGAGGAGACCGCTTCGGTTCCTTCAGGAGGTCTGATAGAATGGAACCGGCGGGATACCATCTGATGTGGTATCCGAGTGCGAATTGGGAGTTGAAATGTTTTGGAGAAATGTTTTGAGTAAATGTTCATAGATTCATTTTGGGATGTAATTAACGTTTTGGAAATGTAATTAATGATCGTCTGCATAGTAATTTTGTATATGCAGCATTTTGTCAAATGTATATTGAAAACGACACATGTATACGAACTTTCTTTTGTATACATGCAATTAATAAGTTGTGATTGTCAAATATATATATTGTTTCCGCAAAAGTTTTATATTTGACAGGTATTTGAGATTGATATCCCTTGTGGATTTCGTTTTAACTTCAGTTAATTCGGGGTTTACGGGAGTAAGTATGGCGTTCACAGCTCGGGTTAGCCGGGTCCTCGGGCCCGGGTCGTGACAAATTAGACTTATTATTAGATAAATAGCTACAAAAAAATTAAAGTATGTCAACTTGACGGTGGGTCCTACTCCTGGGCTGTAATTTGGCCCGGAAATAGTAAATGAAATTGTGACTTCATGCGGTTTAGATCTTAATCTAAGTCCCATTTGACGGACTTAATTGGGCTAGGCATTGGATCCTCCTATAAACACTATCTCCAGATAGGACTTTTTATGTTATGTTGAGAGAGACAAAAGAAGAAAATGTAAGCTATTAAATAATAAAAACATATTTTACATTTTCGATTAATAATTAAGCTATTGAATGATAAAGAGATATGCCACACATTTGAAACAAATAATAAAACTTTGTTGCACATTTTAAATAAACAATTAAGCCATTAAATCCTAAGAAATATGGTGCCACCTTCAAATCTATTCGATTGATTTAGCTGTTTTTATGTGGCCTAAAAAATGATAGTGGCAGCAAATGGACAGATAAAAACGCCACTACCCAATTCGTGAAATCAGGGAATAAATGAAAGTTTTTTAAACGCAAAGCCAACAAAGGAGTTTGGGAAAAGATGAAATTGTTTCCCGATTTTAGTGTTGACGTGGGACAATATCATTTGATAAGAGATACGCTGCAGTGCACTATAATAATAATAATAATAATAATAATGTGCAGGTCGCTGCAATTGGACAGATAAAAAAAGCCACTACTAAATTACAACTGGGGCTATCTCATTGAATATAGTGCTTAAAATTCATTATCCCCAAAACAATCTCATCTCATTGGATTACAATATTTAAACTAAACCATTAGCATGTGCAAGTTATTGGATGGTGCGCTTGGATAAATCATCTGAGAAAAACAAATGGAGTTTTTGAGTTTTACAAGGGAAAACAGTCCAAGCGCTCCTCATTACAATGAAGAATCGAATCACATTACGAGCATGTTTGGTAATAGGCGAGAAATTTATAGATTTGATAATTCTTCACTATCACTGGAAAAAAGATTCTTTACTGGGGATTTGTATAGTTGAGGATTTCACATTGATATCGATGTATATCGATGCATATAACTGAAAAAAATATGGTTCAATGTGTAAATCCATTTAAGTGAGGATTTTCAAATCTTACGGGAGGTGGTCGGATTTGAAAATCTTTTCCCTTAAGATATAGTTGCGAAACTTGACCTTAAAATAGTTTTGTTTAAGTATCTCTAGATGGAAAAAAAAATGGCCTTCCTTTGGACGTTCTAAACTGATGCATAGGACAGTAGCCATCCAATTTTCAATCCACAGCAGTTTTTTAAGTAAAAGGATCCTTTGGACTTATCGGCTGAATTTGCTCGCTCTCTATGTTTTGCAATAAAATACTCTTTCCTATACGAATAAAAAACACACACACATAGACATAGACATAGACATAGGTGCCCCAATGTGGAACCCATGTGACCACAAGCACCAATGAGAATCGAGACAAAGGCCCCGCGCCAATTAAGACCGCCACCACGTATAAAACATGTTTAAGCGAAAAAAAAAAAAAAAAAAAAAACAAAAACGTGAGAACCTGAACAAGTTACTTCTTAATTTCCTAGACCCTTCCATACCAAGGAATCATCACCACCGTACATTCTCATCAAATTAGTAAACAAACAAAAGAAAAAGAGAGAAATACTTTGAAGCATCAGCTTATGGAATCTTATTCTAAGCTTAGGATAAGATTTTGTAAGCTCACGTTTGTGGGGTCCACCTTTGGCTCATCCAAATAGGCCAAATACACGATCCCCCTGAATTGCACATACCCATCAACTTTTGATTATATCCGAATTTACTCAACCGTTGGATTAACTGTGTACCAATTTGATTGGACCGTTGATCATTAACTTTTGGGGCCAGATAGAGATGATAGAAACCACGGTTTGAGCTGTTTTTTTTGCAAAGAAAAGGATCCCAAAGAGTCCTTAAACCCCTCATCTCCATCCCATGTGGGACTCTAGGTGGGCACCACCACACACTTGAGCTTACTTGAGCATACCTTATCCTGCTTATGAGAGATGCCCTTTTATGTATGTGTGTGTTTGATGCACTTGTTGGAGTAACTCTTATGATACTGTAAGAGTAAGGAATGGAGCCCTCACATTGAAGCTGCTAGCATTGGATATGCCACAATTTAGGAATGATCCAATCAGCTGAGCCCATCTAAAATGATGGCAATAATAGTGGTTTTAAGGCATAAAGTGAGACAATTCTCCAAATTTATGTATCTTAGAGCCGCCATAAGTATAATTAATTTTCAAATGGGAGCTCCTTCGACTGGTTAAAACAAAGAAAATTTTTTATTTAGCATTAATTACAAACTTCACTTTGAAAACTTTTTTTAAATTATGAGAACTATTAAATGAGCTCATTAGGCTTTTCAGTTTTCTTCTTTCTTCATCTAAATCATGCTGTCAAAATTCAAAATTAAAAAGTAGCAGTGCAGAATTAAATTAGAAACCTAAAAGTTTAATAACAGATTGATCTTTTGTTTAATGACGGTTAAAACTAAAGAGACAATGGTCAAAATTGAATTCAAAACCTTAAGTAGTGATCATCTTGTAAATTAATTATTATTCAAATATGCAAGACACCAACCATTGGATTTGACTTGATATGAAACAAGCAATGGAACATGCTTTACTTTTCTTTTGTTGGAATAAAAAAGGCGAGAGTTCCAATGTATGATCAATCTAATGGGTGTCCTGGAATTCTCTTTAAAAATTTAGATGCAATAAATATAATGGGTGCTAAAGCTGATGACCGTTTTAGATTTGAAAAATGTGGACCCCACCATACATCAAAGAAGGGCGATTACCATAGTATGTTGGAGCACCGCTGCATTTTAATTCTGCCCAAATTATTTTAGTTGTGTATATATGCCTCTATCGAACAGTGTCCCATCCTTTTCCAACTCACTATCATAGAAAATTTAAAACAGATGGAGGGACGACAATGTCGAAACAGTAAACCACAAATGTCCAAAAGCTTAATTAATACACCCACTCCACCCAAACCCTCCACAATGACAAAAGTAAATGGAGTTTTGAGTTCTACACTGGAAAACAATCCAAGCGGATCAGTGCGCTCCTCATGACAATGAAAATCAACCAGTTCAGATTTTGCTTAAAATGAAAACAAATAGCCTTTCTTTGGAAGTGCTAAACTTATGTACAGGACATGTACAGTAGCCGTCCAATTTTGAAAACCTTGGGTCTTTTAAAAAAAGGGTCCTTCGGACTTATTTCCTATGGCTTCTAAATGCATCCCATATTTCTTTTCACGACCACCATTTTAAAAGAAATTATCGTAAATATACCCTTGTGGTAAAATTTTTAAACTACGCATTTTCCACCTCCTTATCCATCTCATCGCAATCGCTCAAGCTGGGGTGGGGTTTGACGTAAGTTTAGTTTAGGTATTATGGAATTGTGCTTTTTTTTTTTTTTTTTTTTAAACTCTCCAATACTATAGTGGGTGTAGAGAGAAAGACGACAATAAAAAAAATAAAAAAATGGAGTGCTTTTTCAAAGCTCTCCTATATATGCTATATTATAAAATACACCCTTTAAGCTGAAAAAATAAAAATAAAAATTGTCCCGCACGAGACACATATGCATAGGTGCCCCATGTGACCACAAGTGTCAATGACAATCGAGTCAAAGGCCCCGCCAAGACCGTTGCCACGTCAGCCACGTGTTTCTAAGACTCTTCATATAAAACATGTTTAAGCAGAACAGAAAAAAAACACACGTGAGAACCTGAATAAATTATGTCTTAATTTCCTGGACCCTTCCATAGCCAAGGAATCATCGCCACCTTATAATCTCGTCAATTAGGCAAAGAGAAAAACAAAGAGGAGGACAAAAGGACCACACTGCTCATTCTAAGCCCTTGAATCAGTCATGCACTGTGGGGACCACCAGTGAAATTCAAAATAATTGTAGTTTAGCTCTTAAATTTGAGAGTCCGGATTGTTTGAGGCTTTTCCTCACGGAACCCAATCAAGCTCCGCCACATTACCACAGGTAGCTGTCCAAGATAGGGCCTGCGCACGGTGATGGGGGTAAACAGTTATTGATCTACTCTCGATTACTAAGGATACAACCCCTTCTGAGGATCCTAATTGTACATTCATAATAAAATCCCATAAAAGAGACACATATTACACCGACATTTCGAAACAATCGGTGTAGGATCCAAATCCCTTCACGCCACTTTACAACCCTAAGCTGGGGTATAAAAAAAAGATGAACACCTCTCTCTCTCTCTCTCTCTCTCTCTCTCAATTTGCAAATTGATTGTACTGATTGCATGTAGTTTAAGTCCATGAATTTTTCTCAATTCACAGTTACTGGAAAGATGAGACATGCACGTGGTTTATCACTGTTGAATTTAATATGCTGCTGGGATTCTTAATTCGATCGATGAAATTTTGATGTAATTTTCTTCAACTATTATTTTCCAGTAAATATCTTTACCCTATAAAAAAAAAATGGGGTTATCTATTAAATAGAGTGCTTAAAACTCATTATCCTCAAAACAATCAACTCATTGGAATCCTTCTCCATTTTCAATTCTTTTATTGCAATATTTAAACTAAACCATTGGCATCATCAGCTCAGAGGATGCATGTGCAAACTATTGGTTGGTGCGCTGTGGAAACAGTAAGCCAGAGATGTCTAGAAGCTTAAGTAATACACCCACTCCAGCCAAACCCTCCACAGTCCACAATGATTAACAAAAATATATAAATGGAGTTTTGAGTAGTACAAGGGAAAACAATATCCAAGCGGATGAGTGGGCTCTTCATTACAATGAAGAATCAAATCACAATATTAATGGTTTTGTTTAAGTATCTCTAGGTGAAAACAAATGGCCTTTCTTTGGACGTTCTAAACGTTTTGTATAGGACAGTAGCCGTCCACTTATGAACATGAAGAAGTCACGTGTTTCTAAGACTCAAATATAAAATATGTTTAAGTGGGAAAAAACACGTGTGAACATGAAGAATTCACGTCTTAATTTTGTTTGAAGATAATTAGCAACAAAGGCCCAAGAAATAAGAATATAATGAAATATGTTGGATTTTTTTTTTTTTTTGAAATATTATTGGAGAATTATAATTTTTATAGAAATAAATTAAATATTTATATTTATTGAAATTACAAATATATAACTTTATTCAAAAATAAAAAAAATACAATAGAATTGTATAAACTAAAAATGAGTTCAAAATATCTAAATAGATGGGTATTTCGCGTGCGTACACAAAGGTTAACAAAGTTAATTATCCATGTTGAAAGAAAATACTTTGTACAATGAAGTTTATTAAAAAAGAAAATCAAGTAAGAAACTATGGTTCAATACATAATATAATAATATAAAATGAATGAAAGAAAGAGAAGTCTTCATCAAGCCATGAACAGAGGAAACATGATCACTATTATCAATCAACAAAATCAAATCCTATAAATGAAAAGTGCAAATACAAATGCTCCATATAAAAATGCAATTTCATGTATAAGCATTTATGGCAAAAGAAAAGTCTATAAAAAACAAAAGCAAAGAATCACAACAAAAAAAATCTATAAAATCCAAAAGAAAAGAACTACAAGAGAAAAGAAATCTATAACAAATATTAATCAACAAAATAAAACAATAAGAATGAAAATTGCAAAAAATGTGAACAATAGCAATCAAAGTACCTTCTCTTGATGTTGGTATGATAGGGTTGAGAGCCCTTACCTTGCCTCTCACTCCCCTGTTTCCCACTACCACCTTACTATCTGATCACCCTGCACATGGCCTGCAGACCCCACCTACCCAAATATCAGCTCCATCTATTCCAAACTAGCCACCTCCATCATCTCTTTCCCTTCCACTTTTATTTTCAAACATTCACTGTTAAAAGTCCTACATCCCACATCGCCCAAGTCCTAAGTTGGACAGGGCTTTATATACCTGTTTGGGCTTTCCACTTATCAGTTTAAGTTTTTATAGGTTGGTATATGGTTTCTTATATGGTATCAGAGTGGATTTCGATCCCGTCATTTTTGTGCCACGGCCTCTACTGCAGCCGAAACATAAAAAAGTAATTATTAATTTCAAAAGTACGAACTTTAAAAAATGTGTAAAGTAAGTTTATCTTATATGAGATTAACCCTATGGGATAGTACACTCCACTAAGAAACTGATCAAAGTAAACTAAATTAGAGACGAGCACGTTTAGTGGTAGTTTCAGTAGGTGATGAACTAAGAGAGAATTGACTGAGATGGTTTGAACATGTGCAACGCATGCTAGCAATGGCAAGTCTTTGAATGCGAGTTGATGTCACACAGCAAGAAAAAAAGTAGGTCAAAGAGGACATGAGTAAAATTAGTATAATTATTTATGAAAAAATGCAATATATCCAAGGATCTAACCGAGAACAAGCAATAATAGAGAAACAAAATTCATGTAGTCAACCTTAATGTAGATGGAGCAAGACTTTGATGATGATATATTGATGGTGTGTATGTGTGTCTATAGAGCATAGCTTACTTTATCCTAAACTGGAATAGTGCTGGTCTCACAAATCAAAGTTTATTATATCAGTTTTTTGCATAATCGAACTGGAAAATCCAGTTTTAATTGGATTTATCTTGGTTTTGGAGACGATCATTATGCAAAAAAACAGCGATAATCGACTTTGATTTGTAGAACCAGTACTGTTTTATCTTAGAATAAGATAAACTTCAGCTTAAGATAAGGTAAGGTCAAGTGTGTAGTGGGGCCCACCTAAGGACCCACATGGGGGGGGGGGGAGATTTCAAGGACTCCCTAAGATCTTCTTTTTCATAAAAAATCAACCCCAACCGTGATTTCTATCATCTCCATACAGGCCCAAAGGTTTAATGGTCAATAGTTCATTCATATCGATACATTGTCGATCCAACGGTCCACTAAATTTGGATTTAACCGAAAGTTTGTGGATATGTACAATTTAAAGGGGTCATGTGTTTGGTCCATTTGGATGGACCAAAGGTGGGCCCCATAAGCATGAGCTTATAAAATTTTATCCTAATATTGAGCTTAGGAGAGCCTTGCTCTATATATATATATATATATATTTGTAAATTGGTCTTAACATATAGATTCCAACCTAATTTATCTTTTATTCTTTTTTTTTTTTTTATATGTTCTAAGATATAGTGCAGATCTGACTACAATATTATAAAATGTTCTCTTGGTGGCAATAGATTTTGTTCACCCTATACTGGTTTTGCGTCGACGCACTTTGATGTCTGGTTTTATTTTATGATCTTGTCCCGTAGAAATATCTTTTGAGATCAATCTCTTTTACCATGAATACTATTTACTGATTCATTTCTCATACTTTTCATTATATATATATATATATATTACCTCTAGTACATATATTTTTGTTTGTTTATGGTTTGAACTTTTGAATCATTATTTAACTCAAAAGCTTTTCTCCAGAGTTCTTAGAATTTATTTTATTTCAAGTAATGGTTTTAATGGGATATTTAGGCGGGGCTTAAGCTTGTCCAGCAACAGTTTGTTTGTCAATGGCCAACTATTAAAGCTAACCTACGCCCAGTTCGTTTGCAAAATGATCCGTTTTGTGCCAGTGCATTTGGAAAGTTAACTTGTCCAATGCGTTTTGAAAGTGCAACTTTTTGTGCTAAATACATCATAGTCAGGCCAGGAAAGTTAACTTGTCCAATGCATTTTGAAACTGCAACTCTTTGTGCCAAATATGTTATAGTAGGGCCTGACACGTATTCGCGAGAGGAGCCTGTTTCCTAGCCAAAAGCATTTTTTTTTTCTTGAAAAAGGAATATTATAGATAATAGAGGATTTAACTGGAAAAATCACTTTATCTGCACGTGTTACGCAATCAAACACTTTAGCAAGTGGGGCAACAATTAGAGCAATTAGGCCCAATTTTCTTTTTTTTTTTTTTTTTTACCTATCTGTCACATCATCGGCGCTGGCTTTATTTACACTGAATAAAGTCTGCGATGACCCTGTCCGCGAACAATATTGGGGCTAAAATCCCTGTTTCTTCTTATTTTTTTCTTCTCTCTTCCAGCCTACCGTCGAGACTGACCTTGGGCGAGTGACGAAGAGCAGTTGCTTCCATTTCCACAACCACCAGCATTCAAACTGAATTCCTCAAGTGCTTCTCTTTGCTTCCATCGTATTTTCCATCATTTTAGATTTCGATTGACACTCCAGAGGTATAAATCTCCTTCCGTTTTGAATCCTTTTCAATGTTTTTTGTATTTTCCCTCCATTTTGTTTCCCCGTCATCTCGCATATGATATCAAAGTGCATGGTTTGTTATCTTCAATGTCATATTCAATTTGTACATTATTTGTTGGCTTTGATTAGGGTTTGTAGATTCCAAATTTAGGGTATTTTCAATTGAGAAGGATGATGGAGGATTGGGGTTTGTTTTAAGTGAGTTTGAGTGAGTTATTTTTTTTTTTTTCAAAATTAAGGATATTGTATGTGGTCAAAGAGTTACCTACACCAAATAATTTTAATCTTCATCACTTTAGACTCCAGAGTGCATCAATCTGAAAGTCTTAGTGCTGTCGTTTGCCATGCACGAGTGACAATTTCCTGAATATAGAATTTAACACCTCTTGTTCATAAATTCTGATATTTGGCCCTTCAATAACTTGTGGTAAAGAGTCACAATGTGTTCAGTTGCATGGTATTGAGATTTAAGAGTATACTTCCCCTCCACTTTTCAGTTGAACATAATTAAACATCAACAGTGATCCCAAGTTATAGGAGCACAATAAGCATATCCATTGAGTAGCAACGAAAGAATAAGGATATATAGTAACCATATAATTTTGCATACCTGTAGGGAATATTGCCGAGACTTCTCTGACACAGGACAAACCATTGCTTGACGTGGGCTCAACCAGAAATGCCACTTTCCTTTATAATGTTCCATAAGTATTGCAAGCATACGTTCAATGGATCCAAGGATAGCGCTATTTATCATCACATGTCGCTCCCTTTTAGCTTCATCCTCTGATGAGTAAGTAAAGTTGAAGCGAGGAGAGAGTTGAAAGTCCAGTTGGCATCAAATACACAGGGAGTATGACTATATTATATCATAAGAACCTGTAGTGTTGCACACTTGAATTTCCTCTTCAAAGCATCAAAAACACTAATATCTATTTTTGGTCCATAAAATGCTCCATCTCCTTCATTGATCTGTACACAAAGATTAAAGTAATTAGTAGGTATGAAGCTATTCAGAATGAAACATCAAATACTGTTAAAAACATATAGATCAAAAGATAAATTAAACTTTAATGATAGTTACATGACAATAAAAACATTTGTTTGTCTGCTTAATCACCTTTCTTGTTTAATATTATCTAATAGAACTGATTTTGGGCACACTAAACAGTCCATCTATGTATCAAGTAAGGTCAGTAAACCCAACCAAGACTCTACCTCATCCATTTTACCATTTAAAGAGCAGTCCTTGGTACTCCTCAGTCCTCATTGATCTTGTACTATATGCATAGAATTTGACAACCTTTATTAATGATTAACTGGTTGAGATGTGTTCTCATAAGGTGCTATTAGTTTTTTGAGCAGGTTGCAATTGACACAGTCCAAATTGATGATTCATGAGCTGAACCATGTCCAATTATAATTGTATCCAATAGTCTCGCCTAGCATATGATATTTCATGAATGAGACAAATGAGAGGTCAAAAGAGATGGATGTGGCCTTTGTAATTTAATTAGTTTTGTTGATTGTATGAGAGATGACAGTATTGATAGAAATACTTGTTACTACTTACTACCCCTTGACATAACTTAAATAACAATTAGTGATACAATCTTCATCGACTTCTTTTCAAAAGTAATGAAAAAACTATGTATATTCTTCCGCTTTTTTATAGTTTTGCATGAATTGTGTTAATAAGAAAATTGCTTCTGCTTTGGTTCCTAACATAAGCAGTGCTCAGTCACAAAATATCATCATATGATGATTAAGTTTGAAAGTTCATAGTTTGCGCAAAGATCTGAATATCTTCTTGTTCTTACAGAAAGAGACCAAAGTGCTCCATTAATCAGGCATTTTTCCTCTACTCAAGTTTTTGTTTAATAATTTGGTTAATCAATCATTTTCAATCTTGCATAATGATCTATGTCTTATTGATTTACCATTGAGAGGAGCAGATTTCAGTTGGTCAAACATGCAGAAGGAGCCTAAAGTGCCCCGCAACGAGGCTAGTACCTCAAATGAGGCTTCTACCTCAAATGCACAACTAGCGGTTCTTTTAAGCGAGCAAGAGCATCACATCTCCGCCGCTGTTCAACGCGGTTTGGTGTACTCTCTTCCACATAACCAGTAATCAATTGAACTTCCTTTCGATCTATGGTTAACGTTATTTAAACTTTCATTTTTCTCGCAGGAGTTGGGCACATACAGGTGCTTTCCCACTAACCCCGACTATGGGCAGTGGGACCTCAACGAGCGACAGATGCACTGGGTTGCCGATGTCGGTCTGTATCATCTGGCTCAGATGAGCTAGGTGGATGAGGATTGACCATGCATTGATCATGGGGCTGATCGAGCGGTGGAGGCTGGAGACGAACACATTTCATCCCCCATCCGGTGAGGCGACCATCACATTAGAGGACGTAGCATACATCTATGGCCTATCTATTGATGGTCCACCTGTAACGAGCCAGACATACACCCACTACGAGATCGATGATCTCTGTCGGGAGTTTCTTGGTGTCGTGCCCCAAATGAAAGAAGACTACAATGGGGTCTCCCCTAAGTTCACATGGCTGGAACGTGTATTCTGTCCCACTTCGGAGGAGTTAAGGGAGAAGGAGAAGCCGAAGCCAAAGGAAAAGAAAAAAAAAAGGCAAAGGAGATGCGAACAAGAAGACAACAGAGGTCGATGATATATATAAAACTCGGGCCTATCTGTTTTTTTTTTTTTTTTTTTTTTTTTTTTTTTTTGGTGGCGGGACAAATACTTTGCAATTCTTCGGGGGCAGGAGGTACCTTTTATATTTTAGAGCTGTTTAGAGAGTTTAGGCCCTACTCATGGGCATCCACTTGTTTAGCGAACCTTTACAGAATGCTGAACAAGGGTGTATATTGGAAAGGGGTCTAGAGGCGTAAGATGCCCGACCCTACCGATGAGGGGGATGCTGTGGAGAAGAAGTTTAAGTCTTTTTCTGACCCCCTCCAGCTTCTTTAGATAAGCTTGATATATTTCTCCTTCATACTTTCACTATTTATATCTTCTTGTTCTAATGAATCCCTTTCTTTTAACAGATCTGGGCTTACACCAGAATGAATATTGGTAGAGGTCTAAGTCCAAGCAGCCGCTTAGACCATGACATACAGTTTCCCCTCATGGTTACATGGGCCAACCGACTTTTATGAATGACCCATCTTACGACCTTGAGAGAAGTGTGAAAGCAACTCAATTACATCACGTCCAAAGAGGTAGAAATATTTCATTTCAATTTTCCATTAAAATTCATATTTACTTTAATAGTTCTAACTTATTCAATGCTTCATGCACAATTTGAGTGGTAGCCGTATAAGAAATACGGAAAGGATTTTTTTAAGCATGTCTCGAAGTTTGACAGAGCACTCTTCACTACAGACTCTCTACTTATATCATATTGGGTTATGGAGCGTCGCCCTACCCCTACGGTCATGAGGCAGTTTGGCCTGAGACAAACGATGCCTCCATGCTTCGTCAGGCCCATCGTGCGGAAAGAAAACAAGGGAAGATCTGTTATAAATTGGAGTCTACTGAATGAGGAGGAGGTGAAGTCATGGGAAGCTCGGACAAACAGTGTGCTCAAGAGAAAAGGAAAAAAATCAAAAGGCGGGGAGGATGAAGAAGAATACATGAGATGGTATGAAGCGAATACCATCATGCATATTGGCCATGTCAGGCAACGCAACGAGCCACAAAGGGATCCTTCTCCACAGCCCGATGCCTAAGCTCCTACCGTCCCACAGACCCGAGTAAGACGTTCACACCTTTTGCATCCCTTACTTTGCTTCACATTGATTTAGTTAATATATTTTCTAACAGGATCCTTTCAATATGTCCATTGCAGGTCTCTCTCTTCCTCAACCACGTGGTACAGTCATGCGATCGTTTGATCGCTGCAAATGTGGACCTACTCACCTTCATAACTTCAATTAAGAAAAAGGTCAACAGATTTAGGTCCACATTTGGGACTACGTACTGGGACTATGTCGAGACATGTAGTTCATTTAATGAGGAAGTTGATGATGCTCTCGTAAGGATATAATTAAATTGGAGCATTTCATTTTGTGAATTGATGAATGTTTTTTGTTATTCTCACCACAATTTGCTTCATTTTGCAGACCATCTAATCGCAAAAGCGTGCAATGATTAAGGGGAAGTCCTCAAAAAGCTCTGCTAAGAAGCCTCGACCTAGTATTGAGGCTCCCTTTGATGATAGAGAACTTCCTCGTTAAGGCATCAACCTCCCAGACTTTGGATGAGGAGCAAAAAAATGAAGATGATGCCAGCAATTTTGACCCAGCTTTTGGCGATGTGGATGACATCCCTATCGATGATCTTATCTCTGTCTCGCCCGATCCTCAAGGATACATCACTCCATCGAAGGTCACTTGCCAGGCAATCATTGTATCCCCTACATAGGCTACAATCGATTCATTGATATGGAGGTGCAAGCATATATCGAGGCTGAGGAAGATCCCGGATAGGTTTTTGAATTATCAACATTCATTGCACCAAACGGGTTATGTACTGACGGATGTGGAGAAGGAACTGTTGATGGACTTCTATAAATATTATACGCATAGATAAAAGCAATTGTTGAAAACAGTTCCATAGTAATGCAGTCTTTGTTGGATTTTTTAACTAATTCAACGTCCCAATACTCATTGCATTGATAGGAAAGAGGAGCTGGATATGATAATCTCGTGCGTCGATTCTGAGTCCCTCAGAGATTTATTGGACGAGGGCACTTGGATGGACTCAAGTATCATATATTTTTGGTTTGAAGTGCTACGGGAAAGGTGCAAGGATGCATACTTGGCTGACCCAAGTATATGCGTAAGTTTGATAAGAAATGAAAGCCACTTTGGCTTTGTACTCACTTAGTTAAATGTCCTCTCTTGTTTGGTCTCTGAGATGTTTGTTTTGCAGAGTTACTTGGAAAAGGGTCTAAAGATTGGGGATGACATGGCCTTCGGGCCAAAGGGAGAACGTGTAATGGACGCGATGGACTGTAAAACTCTAGTCTACATTATTCACGCTCACAACCATTGGTCCTTACTCGTTGGATATGTCGATGAGAGCCGCTGGGAGTACTATAACAGTTCAAAGGGAGAAATCTAGGGCCAAAAGACCTGTGAAAGATTCGTAAGTACATATTTGCTCCTCCCTTGGCAGCATAATGTTTGGATAGTAAATAAATTTCAACATATTTGTTATCATGCAATTTCACTATGTTTGGAACAGGTGGTCGGTGCTTATGATGTGGACGATGAACACAAAGACAGACATCCCATTTCAAGACAATGGAAATGACTACCGGTAGAGAATTTTCATTGACATATATGAGCAAAATTGGGTTCGAAATGCTTCAAGGCTTAACCTCCCTCCACTCCTGGTCTTGCCCCCTGACTTGCAGTGAACCTTTCCTTGTGCTATGTGTTATTTCAAATGAGTTGTAATGTAACTTGTAATTGAAGTGGTTATGCTGTGAATGTTGTGAATTTGATTGTAATTGTAAATCGAATGTTGATTGAATGTCAATTGAATTCATGGTTTGTTTTTTATTTGTTACACATAGTTGTATTTTGATGTAAATGTCATAGTCCCAGCCATAAATTTTTTTCCCTTCTTCATACAGCATCATCACCGACCCTGTAGCACTCTAAATACCTGAGGATGTATGAAAAAATTACAACTTTTGTTAGAAATTTATGAGACTTGCGTCGGTGATGACCTTATTTACAATGATAATTAAGGTCATCATCGACCCTGTACAACTAAATTCTCCTGGAGAAGTTACAACTTTTTGCTGAAAAATTGGAAAACTTGTATCGGTGATGACCTTATTTTAAAAATGTAACGTCATCGCCGACCCTATACCACTGAATTTACTTGGAAAAGTTACAACCTTTTTGGAAACCTGCGTCGGCGATGACCTTATTTAACAAAGGTAACGTCATCGCCGACCCGTACTTGGAAATTTTGATGCAAACCTACTGGAAAAGTTACAACTTTTGTCTAAAAAATTGGCAAACCTGCGTCGGCGATGACCTTATTTTACAAAGATAACGTCATCGCCGACCCGTACTTAGAAATTTCGACTCAAACCTGCTGAAAAAGTTACAACTTTTGGCTGAAAAATTGGCAAACCTACGTTGGCGATGACCTTATTTAACATAGGTAAGGTCATCACTGACCTTATACCAGTAAATTCTCCTGGAAAAGTTACAACTTTTGGTTGAAGATTTTGGAAACCTGCGTCGGAGATGACCTTATTTTACAAAGATAACGTCATCGCCGACCCTGTAATCAATTATTTCACATTACTTTCCTGAAAAGTTACAACTTCTTCTTAGATAAATAGCTAGACTACGTCGGTGGTGACCTTATTTAACACTAGTAAGGTTATTACTGACCCTATAATGAGACATTCCACGTGCATTAGCTAAAAAAACCATGCAGAGTCGTTACGTTGCATAAATGCATGATATCATCTTCCGCAACAAAATATTGGGTTCCACACCTCTTTTCAAAAGAAATGATAAATTAGACAAAAACATCCAAAAATGCAAAACATCGTTTCAAAAGAAATGATAATTTATACACAAATTTTCAAAAATGCAACAAAAAATAATACTGCCATTTAAATAGACTTTCTATAAACATACATACCAAAGAAACTATCCAAAAGCATACCCCCAAAACATTTTAATAAACTTCCCATAAACATACATACCAAAGAAACTATCCAAAAACATACCCCAAAATTTAAAAAAAAAATTACATGAGCGGCCCCCAAAACACAAAATCCATCAACATCATCGACTCTCATGGTTGTAACTCCTCTTTCTCTAGCACGAACAAGTTACAACGCGATGTCGATCTTCAACTCGGATTCTGTTCTTCTTTGGATCGACCCGGTTGCTCAAAAAGATTACATGAGTAGACCTAAAGTAGAAAATCCATCAACGTCATTATTGAATTGGCGGATTTTTGCAGCTCCCACGGTTATGACTCCTTTCTCTACAACACGAACAAGTTACCACTCTTCGCTTGCGATGTTAATCTTCAACTCGGATCATATTCTTCTTTGGTCGACCCGGTTGCTCAAAAAGATTACATGAGTAGACCCAAAGTAGAAAACCCATCAATGTCATTGTTGAATTGGCAGATTTTTGCAGTTCCCACGGTTGTGACCCCTCTCTACAACAAGAACAAGTTACCACTCTTTGCTTGCGATGTCGATTTTCAACCCGGATCTTGTTCTTCTTTGGTCGACCCGGTTGCTCAAAAAGATTACATGAGTAGACCCAAAGTAGAAAATCCATCAACGTCATTGTTGAATTGGCGGATTTTTGCAGCTCCCACGGTTGTGACCCCTCTCTCTACAACATGAACAGGTTACCACTCTTCGCTTGCGATGTCGATCTTCAACTTGGATCATGTTCTTCTTTGGTCGACCCGGTTGCTTGCTAGCTAATGGTGGGAGGACTCTCCTAGTGGTTAAATGTTGTTCCCATTGCTTTCTATCACGGGTGGCATGAATGACATCACTGTACGTTTTCTGATAGTGCTTGTGAGGTACTAGTGCTCGCAATTCTCATTTGGATTCAAATTTCGTGCTTTCATGGCGGCAACAGCATGACAACATGCGATCCCAATCACGTCCAATTTGCAGCACGAGCATGACCTGCGTTCTAGATTAACTACATCAACATACTCTGAAGATTGCACTTGATATTCATTCAATGCCGTTATCCGTACCATCAACCTTCGTGATTCTTCCATCTCTGTGGTTAGGTACTTCTCTATGTATAGAGTTAGCAGTGACGTGATGCTTTCTACTTGCGTTGACCGTCTCTGAAAGAATTCCATGAGTTTTTCACGTATCTCTTCCACTTGTTTCGTAATCGGGAGAACTCGGGTGTCTTTTAGGAGATTATTTGTGCACTTTACAGCATTGCTGGTAAGCATGTCATACCTGCGTCCATGAGCAAATGCCGTCACCCAGAACTGACGGTCGATAGAATGGATGTAATTATATGCACGCTCATCTACACTTTTTATGTGGTTTATGCAAGCATCGCACTCACAAGGTCGGTATGCCCTCGCTGCTCTCCAAAACTTTCTTATAATGCCATGGTCGTTAAAAGCCGTCTTTATATTTTCGGCTATATGATGGCAACAAAAATAATGCTTTGCGCATAGTATTATGAGTTGTACTGCAGGAATCAGACATTTCTGACGGTTGGATACAATTGTCAGATTTTTTTCACTCACCCAACGATAGGGACAAGTGTGCAAGAAACCACTCCCAACTATCACGCTGCTCTGCTTCAATAAAGGCAAATGCAATGGGGAAAAACTGATGATTTACATCATGTGTTACGGCCACCATTAGCACTCTTGGATATTTTCCATGAAGGTGTGATCCATCTACCGCTATCAAAGGCCTTAGAGAGGTTTGGAATGACCTTAAGCATGGACCAAAGGACTAAAAGAAGCGTCTAAATCGTTTACCCTCCCCGATGTCTAACGTAGTGTAAGAACCAAGGTTGGTTCTATGAAGCTCGTTACAATAGAGCGGTAATATCATAAAAGACTCCTCGTACGATCCATGCACTTTACACAGTGCAAGCTCCTTTGCCATATGTGCTCTCTTGTATGTAATGCGGGTCCCAAACTCAATTTGACATTTACTGATTATCTCCTTGGGCCTAAGATCGTTATTGGATCGCGCATTCTCTTCAATGAACTCTACCACTAGCTTCGCGATTGCTTGCCGATGTGTAGTTCCCATGAGTGGTTTAGAGCAACAATGTTTGAAATTATACTTTCGAACTCTAAAGTGTGGACCAGAATCTACCATGGAGGCATGTATACGCCAGGGACAATCTACTCCTTTACAACTCACTGTGACCATCTTCATGTTAGTCCTCTCGTGTTTCAAGGTGAAATTGTTGTATATTGCGTACTTTGCTATAGCTCTTCTAAAAACTTCATGATCAGGAAACTCCATACCTAGCCACATCACCCTACCTGAACCGGTCCCTTCTTTGAGCACGACGGTATCAAGGACAATCGTGTCCACGAGGGGAGTTTTTGAAAAGCTATCTTCTTCATTTCTGCTTGTAGTATCTCTTTCGACATCTGATTTAATTAGTTCGGCAGCTGCTGAACTTCCATTCCCAACCATAGTAGTTGTGGGAGCACCTAAGAAGCTGTGCACACTTTCGCTTCTATGCACATGAAGCAATTCTACATTGATTTCTTCAAAAATGGACTCATCATCGTCTACAAAATAAGACAATGTTGTTAGGAATTTTATATCGTGATCCTCTTGTATATCGATCATGGGAAATTATTTAAAAGGTGGAGGTAACGGTGGTAGCTCACTCTTTAATTTATTATCAGGCTTTTCAATGCTAGGAGCGTCTCGAATGATTTCGTTTCTTTCATCTTGTAAAGACCTGCAATATAGAGTTATGAAAATAAAAAATTACTTTACTTTTGATCAAGGCTGAAAATGTTGAAATATAGTTTTAACTTCAGAACATACCTATTGTCACGTGTGTGTTGGAAACTGTCTTCATCGCATAGCCTTCTTGAAACAAATAATAATATCCCCTTTGCATCGCTTCTTGACGATTTTAACAAACCATTTATATCATTGTCATCGTCAATATCTATCAACGAAAAAAAATTGCTATTGTGTAGAAGATACTTTTGAGTTATCTCATCGAAACTTGTTGCCCAACTCGATGCTTCCAAAGCATTTTTGGACAGCTCCTTAAACGTAACATTGCTCGAAAGATATCTCATCTTCTGCCTTCCACCATTGTACTGAGGAAGATTGAGCTCAAATTTTAAACTCACCGTCATAGTGAAAGATTATTAGGTGCTCAACGTCTAACATGCTATTAGAACATCATAAAAAAAACATAAATTACTTGGACTATCCTTCTCACGCAATAATGCATGGGGTGTAGATTAAAAATTGTGAGCGTTTTCCTCCTTATTAGAAATTAATTATTTATAAAGTACTTTGAACATTGCAAAACAGTAAATAAGGCTCATGTGCAACGTATACCATATTCAGTGAAACAGACAATAAACACCATACAATGAAAGAGAACATGCATCCATGTATTGAATGATAGTATATGTATTATACGTTGTCAATAGAAAGAGGAGATTGATTTCTAGGGTTTCATCATGTGAAGATAAAATTTTTCATTACCTCCTTTCTCTAGACCCTATCAATAGCAAGAGGAGATCGATAAAAAATTAATAGTGACATCAACGGTGGAAAAACGCAGTAGTCATTATGTTTCCCAGCTATACAATATTGAAGGAAGGCGGCCTCAGCGATTTTGGTGAAGCGGGACGAATGAAGCTTGAAATGGGATTTTATAGAGTTCACGAACAGGGTCATCGCCGACCTTATTCAATGTAAATAAGGTCGGCGCCGACGATGTGACAAATAGGTAGAAAAAAAAATGAAAATCGGGCCCAATTGCTCTAATTGGTGCCCCACTTGCAAAAGTGTTTGACTGTGTAATACGTGCGGATAAAGTGATTTTTTCGATTAAATCATCTAGATAATATATTGGCATGGTTACAAAAGGAAGCCTCTGCGACTTGAAATCAAAAGGCTTTAGAGTATTACATGTCAGATGTTTTTCAACCAAAGAAGCCCTTGTTGGCTTTAAAACCTCAAATTTCATAGTATTTAAAATCTGACAGTCATTCCAAAAGTAGTCAGCTTGCTTCATCATCATGGTTGTTCAAGACATGAGTGTTGTGGTCCCCTACCAGGGTTCAAAATCGCGGCCGTTATGTAATGGTAATGGCCGATAATGTTATATTATATTGCATATAATGGTCACGATGTGTAATGGGGCAAAATATCGCAAAAAAAAACGGATCATAATGGCCGTTATTTTGAATATAACGGCCATACCGTTATAACAGCTATTATTTTCAAAATAACGGCCGTTATAACGCTTGATGGAATTTTTTTTTTTTTATAAAAAACACCTCTTATGCCTTTTTCTTTCACTTTTTTCATTCTGTTTCTTCCCTGAGAGCTTCCTAAGGCTTCCTAAGGCCTGCTACAACTTCTAAGGTATGGAAAAGCTTAGATCGAAGATATTTTTGGGTGGATTTGTATGTGGGAAAAGCTAATTAAACTCAATGGACCTCTTTGGTAAGCTATTTTTTTGGAGTTCTTTTCAAGATTCAACATCGAAATAACTTAGAGATGGTTGAGATGTGTTAGATCTATACTTTTGGAGCAAAAAAATTCAATTTTTAACATCTTTTGTAATAATTTTTATTTTTTCATTAGTTAAATCCAAATTATTTTAGGTTTTTTTTTTTTTTTTTTTTTTTTTTTAAGATTGTGTAATACATGAACCAAAGGCTTTATATTGAGTTAAATATGATATTACACACTAATTTTTCCATAGATGTAGTGTTTTAAGATGTAGATCTAGATCTTTTTATTTTCAAAATTTGGGGATGGTAGTGGTGATGGTGGTGAGGTACCACCCCATACGATGGAGATAGTCGAACGTTTTCATTCTTCTAGTAACATAGACCTGACCTG
>QPKB01000008.1:13062346-13087321 GCA_003546025.1 Camphora micrantha
GACGCCCGAAACACTCCTCCATTTGGCCTATCCGGCCTGATCCTGAGGCTTACATCAGTATTAATCCTTCCATCCTGTTGCACCATAGATCCCAAGGTATCTAAAAACTTTCTTTCTCTACAAATCTTTGTGTGCCCCAAACAGAATAAAAAAAAATCAAAACATATAGGAAAAAATAAAAGTCATGGCTTTTTAAATTTATTTTGAAATATACAGCGCACAAACATTATTGCAACCTAGAATATAAAGAGGCAAGGATATAGTTCTAAAGGATTTTCATAGAGTTCATGGCTAAAACCTTTGTATTTCATTTCAATCAAAAGCTCTAAATCAATATCAAGAAATTAAGAGAACAACTTGATCCTGCATAGCGGTGTATTAACCAATACCTTTGTTTTGAATCACTTTATTAATAAGAAAATCTTTTGAAAATGGGATTACACATAATGATGGCCTCCCCTTAGGTGGACCATACCTAAAATCACTCCATTTTGTTAGTTTTTACAATTAAACTCATTATTAGATAAATAACTACAACAAAATTAAAGTATGTCAACTTGACGGTGGGTCCTACTCCTCCTGGGCCGTAATTTGGCCCGGAAATAGTCAAGGAAATTGTGACTTCATGCGGTTTAGATCTTAATCTAAGTCCCATTTGACGGACTTAATTAGGCTAGGCATAGGATCCTCCTACAAACACTATCTCTAGATAGGACTTTTTATGTAATGTTGAGAGAGACAAAAGAAGAAAATGTAAGCTATTAAATAATAAAAACATATTTTACATTTTCGATTAATAATTAAGCTATTGAATGATAAAGAGATATGCCGCACATTTGAAGCAAATAATAAAACTTTGTTGAACATTTTAAATAAACAATTAAGCCATTAAATCCTAAGAAATATGGTGCCACCTTCAAATCTATTCGATTGATTTAGCTGTTTCTGTGTGGCCTAAAAAATGATAGTGGCAGCAAATGGACAGATAAAAACGCCACTACCCAATTCGTAAAATCAGGGAATAAATGAAAGTTTTTTTAAATGCAAAGCCAACAAAGGAGTTTGGGAACAGATGAAATTGTTTCCCTATTTTAGTGTCGACGTGGGACAATATCATTTGATAAGAGATACGCTGCAGTGCACTATAATAATAATAATAATAATAATGTGCAGGTCGCTGCAATTGGACAGATAAAAAAAGCCACTACTAAATTACAACTGGGGCTATCTCATTGAATATAGTGCTTAAAATTCATTATCCCCAAAACAATCTCATCTCATTGGATTACAATATTTAAACTAAACCATTAGCATGTGCAAGTTATTGGATGGTACGCTTGGATAAATCATGTGAGAAAAATAAATGGAGTTTTTGAGTTTTACAAGGGAAAACAATCCAAGAGGATGACGGGGCTACTCATTACAATGAAGAATCGAATCACATTAAGAACATGTTTGGTAATAGGTGAGAAATTTATAGATTTGATAATTCTTCGCTATTACTGGAAAAAAGATTCTTTACTGGGGATTTGTATAGTTGAAGATTTCACATTGATATCGATGTATATCGATGCATATAGCTGAAAAAAATATTATTTAATGTGCAAATCCATTTAAGTGAAGATTTTCAAATCTTATGGGGGGTGGTCGGATTTGAAAATCTTTTTCCTAAAGATATAGTTGCGAAACTCGACCTTAAAATAGTTTTGTTTAAGTATCTCTAGATGGAAAAAAACAAAAATGGCCTTCCTTTTGACGTTCTAAACTTATGCATAGGACAGTAGCCGTCCAATTTTCAATCCACAGCAGTTTTTTAAGTAATAGGATATATCCTTTGGACTTATCGGCTGAATTTGCTCGCTCTCTATGTTTTACAATAAAATACTCTTTACTATATATGCGAATAAAAAACACACACACATAGACATAGACATAGACATAGGTGCCCCAATGTGGAACCCATGTGACCACAAGCACCAATGAGAATCGAGACAAAAGCCCCGCGCCAATTAAGACCGCCACCAGGTAGGCCACTTGTTTCTAAGACGCATATAAAACATGTTTAAGCGGGGGAAAAAAAAAAAACACGTGAGATCCTGAACAAGTTACTTCTTAATTTCCTAGACCCTTCCATAGCCAAGGAATCATCACCACCGTACAATCTCATCAACTTAGTAAACAAACAAAAGAAAAAGAGAGAAATACTTTGAAGCATTGGCGTACGAAATCTATCTTATTTAAGATTCTGGAAGCTCACGTTTGTGGAGTCCACTCTTGGTTCATCCAAATAGACTAAATACACGACCCCTCTGAATTGCACATACCCACCAACTTTTGATTAGATCCGAATTTACTGAACAATTGGATCTATTATGTACCAATTTGATTGAACCGTTGATCATTAACTTTTGGGGTCAGATAGAGATGATAGAAATCACAGTTGGAACTGATTTTTTTGCAAAGAAAAGGGTCACAAAGAGTCCTTAAACCCCTCATCTTCATCCCATGTGGGTCTCCAGGTGGGCCCCACCACACACTTGAGCTTACTTAAGCATACATTATCCTAAGCTTTAGCTTATGAGAGATGCCCCCATGTGTGTGTGTGTGTGTGTGTGTGTGATGCACTTGTGGGAGTAACTCTTATGATACTGTGAGAATAAGGAATGGAGCCCTTACACTGAAGCTGTTGGCATTGGATATGCCACAATTTAGGAATGATCCAATCAGCTCAGCCCATCTAAAAGATGGCAATAATAGTGGTTCTAAGGCATAAAGTGAGACAATTCTCCAAATTTATGTATCTTAGAGCCGGCAAAAGTATAATTAATTTTAAAAGAGATAATTAGCGAAAGGTCCCTAAAATTGAATCTATCCAGCCTCCGGTCCAAGCAAATTCTTTTTAAGGACTTTGGTCCAAGCAGCTAGACTGTTTGCAGCCAGAGGTCCCTAGATACATTTTACATGACTAATTTGCCCTCTTTCAACTGTTTAGGCATCTAATTTTGAATTTTAAAATTTCAAATCTTCCATTCTCCCACTCATTACTTCAAACCGGACATGGACATTGACGGATTGGATTTCAATAGTTGAGATCGATCTCTGAAGGAGAAGAACCCTGCAACGAAGAAGAAGAAGAAAAATATTGCAGTGAAAAAGAAGACCCCTGCAAAGAAGATGAAGAAGAAGAAGAAGAAGACCCCTACAACGAAGAAGAAGAAGACCCCTGCAAAGAGGAAGAAGAAGAAGAAAACCCCTGCAAAGAAGAAGAAGGCCCCTACAACGAAGAAGAAGACTTGCAGAACACGAAATGAAGAAAAAGACGATCTTCTACGCCATCGCCGGATTTCCTGCTCCACCATTGTTTCTACTTGTTGCCGGAGAAGGGGAATCGCCACTGTACGCCGCTCCCTGCCATCGCCGGAATTGAGGAAAAAGGCGAATGGAAGATGGCTTTCGTGTTTCTGATTTCCGAACGAAGAAGAAGAAAAAAGTGGGCTTAGGATCTGCAGCAATTCCGGGTTAGTTCTAGGTCAGGTTTGACCTGACCCATTCTAGAAGTCTATCCACATTTCAGTCAAAGTTAAATTTATCTGAGTTTTGTATTTTTTTTGTGTTTTGGACAAAGTCTATCTGAGTTTTTGGCTATTTATATGACTTATGGAACAAATTTATCTGAATTCCGGATGAATTTATCTGAGTTCTGGATGAATTTATCTTAATTTTGGACAAATTTGTCTTAGTTTCTGGCTATTTATCTAATTTCTAGAACAAATTTATCTGAATTCTGGACAAATTTATCTAATATATGGACAAATCTATCCGAATTTTAGGCTATTTATATGAGTTTTGGAACAAATCTATTTGAGTTATAAACAAGTCTATATGAGCTTTTGGCAGATTTATTTGTGTTTTTGAATTTTATTTGTATTTTTTGAAATAAATTTAAATGAGTTTTTGACAAAAAGATTTGATTTTTTTGCCACATTATTCGCTAATTTGGAAAATTGGGCTGTCTTAGTTTTGGCAAATGTATTTGTGTTTTTTAATTTTATTTACTTCTTTTGAAATTTATTTAAGCGTTTTGAACTTTATTTATATTTTTTTAAAAAATTTATTTGGATCTTTTGAAATGTATTTGGTTCTTTTGAAATTGATTTTCATCTTTTGAAATTTAGTTATATTTTTTGAAATTTATTTGTGTCCTTTTCAATTTATCTATGTTCTTTTGAAATTTATTGATTTTTTTTAATTTATTCTGTTTTTTTGAAATTTATTTCATTTTTTTGAAATTTATTTGGGTTTTTTAAATTCATTTCATTTTTTGAAATTTATTGGCATTCTTTTGAATTTTATTTGCATTTTTAAATTTATTTCAAATTTAGAAATTTGTTTCCTGTTTTTTGAAATTTATTTGTGTTTTTTTTAAATTTATTTGAAAATCTCATTAGTAGAATTTTATTAATCGTGCCTAATTTAATGGTAGTTGATCATTATTAATGGCTTATCCCACTAATCATGGGTTATGATTTGAAGAAATGGTAAATTAGATATTTTATGTTTTTAAATTTGGAAAAAGGACCTATCACACTATAAGAAAAGATTGTGGACCTAAGACAATAAAGTTAAATGTTCAGGGACCCGTCGCCGAATCCCCCAATTAAATGGGAGCTCCTTCAACTGGTTAAAACAAAGAAAAAAATTTATTTAGCATTAATTACAAACTTCACTTTGAAAACTTTTTTTAAATTATGAGAACTATTAAATGAGCTAATTAGGCTTTTCAGTTTTCTTCTTTCTTCATCTAAATCATGCTGTCAAAATTCAAAATTAAAAATTAGCAGTGAAGATTTAAATTAGAAACCTAAAAGTATAATAACAGATTGATCTTTTGTTTAATGACAGTTAAAACTAAAGAGACAATGATCAAAATTGAATTCAAAACCTTTCGCTATTTAGTCTTCTAAAAGTAAAATTGATCATGATCTCAATAGGAGCTGGCCCAATATACATATTTATTTGTTTATCTTAATTCAAAAGACTTTGGTTTGAATTCTGGTCTATTTTGATCATTTCGATCCATTGCAGTTGTCTATTTCAATCCAGTTCGATTTGTAGCACAATCTTTACTATTCTTTTTTTTTTTTAATCAATACTCGTATCAAGAAATATGCAATATTTATATTTTATTTTTATTTCTTTCTTGTATTTTAATAATTTTTTTAATTTTTTATTATCTAAAAAAATTACTCTAAAAGATTTACCAAAATTTCAAAATGCGGAAATATATCATCTTGAACGCTGGATCAAAACCCGTACGTCCCCTTCCCGTTTGTCCCTATCACCTTCAGAAGGCTGGTATTGGCCTTTTGCAATTGTTTCACATGGCCTGATGGCCGGTGGTTTAATTAGCATTTATGGCTGTCAGCGTTTGGATGTACATCATTTGAATTGAAAGCAATGTGGAGTTCTGCATTAAAAAACACCTGCAATGTGGAGACCCGTTCACGAAATTTTATGGATGCATCCAAATGCTTTCCCATCTGCATGTTTTTTTTATTATCAAAAAGGCATCTGCGTGTTTCTGTTCCTCCAAAGGCATCTGCATGCGTCTTGTTATACATTAAAGAAAGTTGATTGATTATTTGATTATTCAATACATAGTGCATGCAATGCTACACAACAAAACAGATAGTTCATTGATAGAAGCCTTTTAATTTTTTGAAGTTATCCCAGGCATAAAGAAAGGGAATATCTCCAGATCCTTTGGAGGATTCAGATATATCAGCTATCATATGTATGCCTTTCCGTACACAGGTTATGGGCTTTTGGGTCATTTCACCCACAATAATTTTAATTTAAAGATACCATAAATATATGTACTTTTCTCAACACCTGTTTCAGGGTGCTTATGGGCTGAATTGGGCTTTGTTTTTATTTTTTTACCCATAGTAACTGGGCCTAGTTTTATGTCCTGGTCGTTAAATGAGCAAGGCCTAGGTCCTATATGCTTAAAGGCCCAGCTGTTATTACTACTAGACAAAGGGAGTGTCAAGTGTGTATATAAAACAAAAGGGGCTGGGCCAGGACCTTACTTTTGCAGGCCAGTAGATTTGGATCGGGACCTGAATATTAAGCCAGATAAGTAATGGGATGGCCGTGGCAAGGTACAACCTGGTCCTTCTTGGTCATTAACCTTCCCTATGCATTTTGTGTCTCTGGATGCAGATTGGGAGAGGTTTTACTTTTAAGCTCAAAGTAAAACCATATGATTAGGGCAGCCAAAGGGCCAGGCCGGGCCGCGCCTGGGGTTGTCCTAACCCTACCCTCAATATATACAGGGCCGGGCCTGAGTTGGCCAAAGCCCTTGGAGGGCCTCCACTATCTAGGCCCTTACCCTACCCTCGAGGGCCTAGGCCAGGGTAGGGCTTAGGACTTCAAAATAAGAAAATTATTTTTTTAACATTGTTACCAAAATCTGAGTGTGATCGAGCGTTATGAGTGTGATTGAGAGTTATCTTGTCTAACCTCAATTGCAAAGAAATCATTAAGGAATTATATGTTATCTTGTCTAATCTCAATTGCAAACGAACCATTAAGAAAACATTGGAAAAATATAAGTCATCTCTAAAAAGTTTCTTTTATCGGATAAAATAATACATGCTTTGGTGACTTGGGTTGGGTTCTAGACATATGATTTTATTTGTTTTGACAAAGAAGGAAAATGGTTAAAGAGTATGATCTATTTCACACCTTTAATATAACTTTTATATGAATTTCTACATATGAAATTACTCCAGCGTGTCTTATCTTGAAAATTTTAAACCATTTACACTCACATACCTTTTATCAATTGACATTATTTTTAATTAACACTGATCTGACTATTATGCATTCTTGGATTTCAGTCACAAAAATAAATACATTTAGAAAATATTAGTTTAAACTTTTAAGAATTGAGAGTTATAATTATCTAATTAAAAGGATGTTTGGATTACCCCATATCCTTAAAATTCCATGCACATTCAAACTAACTTTATGAATTGGTTGATATCCTAAGCAACTCTATAAAGGAAAATGTGTATCATTATTAATAGAAATGAGTACACCCCCTTTTACACTAACAATATTTTCTAAAAATAATATAAATATTTAAATAAGAAGCAATAAAACTAAAAGAAAGTGATAAGAAGCAACTTTGCAGCACTTATTGATTATGTATTAAGTACAATATATAACTTAAATAATTAAATATAGATGAAATGAATGAAGTATGTATATATTTATATATATATATATATATATGGATTTTTAGGACATTTCTTAATGGGTAAGTGGGTATGAAATTGCCTTCATATCTCCCATATTATTGCAAAATAACTATGATAAGTGTATTTTAGTATATATTTACATATATTTATATTATATATAAAATAAATAAAAATAAGAGGGCTCGGGCCAGGGCAGCCATTGACGTCCAAGCCCGGCTCTCAAATCTCAGGGCCTGCAAAAAATTGTCCAAGCCCGGTTCTAGGGCTTTTCGTTAGAAACAAAAAAAAAAAAAAAAAAAAACCCTCATTTTAAGGGCCTTTTGAGGGCCGGGCTGCCCGGGCCTCATTTCTCAGGGCCAAATTGATAGGCCTGATATGATATGACAATGTTGCCACCACTTGTGGATGTCTGTAGGCTAGTCCCGGGCGTAAAACTTTTGGTCTAATAATTAAATGGTCTGTTTTTAACGTAATTAGAATCTTGACCTGAGGTTTTTACAATAAGGGCCATGACATTTAACATAGACCGAGCTTATTGTACATGCTAGAGTTTTTTTTTTTTTTTTTTTTTTTTTTAATCCTTATATAATTTTATTGAAAAAAAAAAGAAAATCATTTGGTGCCGGCCTTTTTTGACATTAGATTACATAGGAATTGAATACAAAGTAATTGAAATATTTTATGCCATAAATAGTTTAAAATAAAGTCCAAAGGTGAATATCCAAAAATGCATGTGAAGTAACCTCCCCCTTTTGCTCTCATGCTTAAAAAAAGTAATCTCCCCTTTCATGGAAATTGAGTAAGTGAATGTGAGAAATTAATATACAGCTTACGAAATTAAATCACTTTGTAATTTACGAAAGTCAAGCAGCATCTCCACCGTAACTCATATCCTACACCCCTCACTTCTTTAGAAGTCCTTCATATTTGACCTTAAATTCCTATGTAATATAATGCAAAGAAGAAACAAGGACTTAGCATTAGTAGGTGTACAAAAGTAATGCTGTTAATAATACTTTCTTTCAATACCCAGAAGTATAAATTTGAAATGTTATTATCAGCATATTTATCGCTATCCATATATAATTTTTAATCTAGTGTTTAGTCCTTTTCTGAAAAAGAAGGCATATTTTTTTTTATTATTATCAACATTAATGAGAAAATGTGGTTTCCGAATTATATTAACTATGCTTAAAAAGTAGTAGCTTAATTTCATAAATAGGCCAAAAAATACAGAAAATTAAAAAAAAAATCCCTTATCCAGATGTCCACCCAAATAAAACCTCCAGAGTGGAAAGAGTCAACCTAACCCTTCAATTAAAAAAGTCTGGGTTGGTTCACGGGCTGGGTAGCCACCCTGTGGGAGCACTCATGTTGGACCCCACATGATATTTCTTCTAGTGTAAAGACTTGTTTAATGTTTATAGTGCTCCTTGTTAATTTATACATTCATTGTGATCATGTTTGGAACACGGAAAGAGCAAAACAAAGTTTTGCCCATCACAATCAATCAGTGAGTTGTAAATTGTAGTCACCGCCGACCTATTTATTAAAATGAGTCATGGAAAACAAAACGCAATTGCCTGTCACTTTTCCTAGAAACCACTTCCATTTAAAGAATCGAAGGCTTAGATATATGTATAGCTAAATACAATCAAATCAGACATTAAACTGACCCAGATCAAAATAAGCCCTAGCGATCGAGTTGCAACTCAGTTGACATTAGGTCGAGTCTATTTGCCCGTGCTGTATGGTTGGACTTACAATTCGAATCATCAAAATAGGTTGAATAGATCAGTTCAGTGATCCATTGATGGCTTGAATCACTTTGGGACTGTTTTTAGATAACTGAGGAGTGGAGTAAAATGAAGTAGATTTCATATGTAGAGTGGAGTGAATCAAAGTAGGTTGAAATTAAAGTAGAGTACTTCACTTCACTATATTTAGATTCTTATTTTGAAGTTAAGATTTTGAGTAGAATCCACTTTTACTTGAAGGAAATGAAATTATTTAGAGTTGAAATGAAATAGAGTACATGTGGCTCACAACACTACTTTATCTATCGGACCAGACTCGTCCAAACAGGATAAAAGTAATGATTCTAGTCTCTGTTGGGATCAGATCTGTTCACATACTTAAGGCTATGTAGGAATGGGTACTCACTCGCTCAAAATTGTCCAACTTAAGTCTTTTTGTGATTGGCCAAATGTTTACACCTGGTTCCACTCCATGACCGTGAAAGTTAACTTGGGCCTGTACATTTTCCAAACGTAACCTTTTGTGCTAAATATGGCATGCCAGGATAACCTTATAGTTGGGCCTAACGCATCGGCTCAAGCAGAGCCTGTTTAACTACCGAGTCAGTATGAGAAACCCAGGCCCAGCAACGACACTAAATTAAACCTGACCCAGCCCTGTCATCACAGGCTCTAACTGATCCAAGCTGGCCGTGCCCAAAAACAACACCAGATTCTAGTTTGGGTTGGACTCAGGCCTGTTCACATCCTTGGATTTCCTTGGATTTCAACTTTTCTTCAGGAGGGCCAAATATAAACAATTTTCTCTACCTTCTTTCTTCATTATTTTCTAGGAGGAAACATTGAGAAAACTATCTACAGTAAAATTTGTAGGGTCCACTAAGAGTGTCTAAGACCTATGTAGTAAATAGGAACATAATTTAAGACGAAGTGGGCTCCAATTGTCTTACAGACCATGCCATACAGAGGCCTGAATTCTTCCAGTATGAAACTGGGTCTATATATATCAGTGGGAAAGTGCTACCAAAATTGGGAAAAAGCAATCAAGTGCTTAAAATTGGGAAGAAGCAATCCACTGCTTAAAAGGTCTTAAACTTCTGGCTGAAGATCGATCTTCAATCCTGAAAGAGAGTCTATGCCCATAATGGGCTGGGCTGGAACCAGAAGGCCTTGAGAACTCATTACTGCCACTTCTAGCTATGACCTTTCCTAATTCAAATCATTAGTCCAGGATTTGTTTACCAAAGCTATTTGAGTAGGGTTGGTCAGTGGCCAGACCTATATTGAGCCCTGTGCAACTAAACACAGAAATGACCATCTGGCATATTTAGATCTTAAGCAGAAAATGGGGCCTGGGTTCTCATATGCTTTAATATCAGCCCACACCAAATGCACCACATCCTGGCTTGTCTGGCTCGACTCATTTCTTTCAACGTCGTTCAATCTCTTTCCTCCTTGTTTTGGCTTCACCCAACCTGAGTGAGGCCCACATCTGAAATCCAAACCACTCATAATTACTCTCACGCCATGTATTTTGCTCGGCCCTAAATGGGTAGTTAGCAGAAAGGTGTACAGGTGAAGGTTTTGAGTTTGCAAAAGTAGGGCCGCAGTTGGAAGTCCAAACTACTGATATTTGACAGGATGTGACTAGCATATCATGGAGAAGGGGTAGTTTCTCCTACATCATAGTGAGCATTTTTAATTCAGAAGGACTTTGATGTTTTGACCAAAACCAACTGCTTGCATCTCTTTGTAGGGGTGCACCCAGATCCAGCCCGCTTTGGGCCGGGCACGGACAAAAAACTGGGCCCGTTTAATAGATGGACCCAGCTTAGGTTCAGTGGTAGAAAGCCCAATCCAGGTCCGGCCCGAGTAAGAAAGCAAAAGTAATGAATTTTTGTTAAAAGTAGGACAAATGATAGCCAACTAAGCTACAGCTAGCTCAAAAAAAAAAAAAAAAAAAAAAAAAAAAAAATTCAAACCGGGCTCGGGCTTCAAGTACTTTATGCAGACTGGGCTTGGACTAGGTATTTAATATTTATGGCCTGATTCGGGCTTGGGCCAAAGGGTTTCAAGTCAGGTTTGGCCTGGATATTGTTCAGCTCAGCCCAACCCCGCTCATGAACAATTGAACATCCCAACCTCTTTGCTGGTCACACGGGCAACAGCATGGGGCCGTTCCTGCTGGTGAATATTGGGCAATCCATGCCCCGAAAAACATCCCACGTTGTGAGATACTAGCATCAGAGTTTTGGACATTTTTCTTCTGATTGTGGACCATTACTGTTGCTCCCCTCTCTCATCCAAGGAGGGGAAAAAAGCTATCTCAGCACGAATAGTTTTTCATGAGTGGAAGAAGCATGATTTTGAGTAATTTAAATTTATCAAGGTCAGTCCCACTCTGGTAAAATACTTTTAAAAATGGTTATAGTTGTAAGCTTCAGATGCTATGGAAGCACGGATGTGATTGAGGTTGGCCGCCACAAACATGATTAGGATTGCGTTGGCTTGGATCGAGCACTAAATGTGGAGATTCATGACTGTCTATAACTAAAAGAGATCACTCACATATAATTCACTCTTCACAATTCAATAGCAAGGATACCTTGAATGTAGAAAATAATAATAGAAAGTTAACATCCAGTGGAACTAGGAAGAAAACGCTTTCTAGATCAGAAGTTTTTTCCTTTTTCTCATTGAGGAATTCGTAGTCGGCAACTGTCTCCCACACACACCGCTTTTGGCCAAGTGATAAGATTACACTTCAAATTTGACAGAGAGAGTACAGGGAGAGAGATAAGAGTCCAAATCCAAAAGGATCCTCATCTTTATCATTGCCAGGGATGACTTTCTGGCATCATTACCAAGGATGACGTCATTACGAGGGGCGTCATTCTATGATTGGAGTCCACCCTCATGTAACTATAAGTGGGCCCCATTACAAATGACAATATAGTGGCCCTCATCAAATACGCAACCAAAAGTTTATAAAACAAATGTGAATTTCATCAAACTATCTCCTACAAAATGCGAATTAATAGGAGGTAGGAAATGAATACTAGCAACCACTATAGTACTTAAAATCCTACAAAAGTGAAAGTCACATCTACGTGGTACCTCTTATCTTGCACCCTACCCCATATCCATTGATGAAAAGCGAAAGATATGATATTTGGGTGAATGATATAAGGTAGGGATTTGTGTTGTACCCTAACTATGCTGTAGGGTTATTTATTTTTCATCTTCTCTTGATTCAGCTTTTATGAAAGGGGAGCTTATTTGATTGTTATTTTTAGATATCACGCTTGATTCTTTCTTTCTAATTACTTATAGTAATACAATCCTAGGAATTCAAACTCGCATTTCTAACGGCTTGTGAGTGCAATGAGAGGATTTTGTACTTTGCAGATTTCTTTTGTCACTATAGATAAGAATCTTGCATTCTTACCTTTCCAAAAGAAATATCAATCATTTCTGTTGAAGAAAATTAGTTTTTCTCTTAATTCTAAAAAAAAAAAAAAATGTGTCATACCAAAAATGTAATATTGGGTTGCATAAAAAATCAGAATTGTAGGATCTCAGGCTCCATTGAGCTACCACCTATTCTAAAATTAATTGGTGATAGAAAACAACACAACGATGGTTTTATGGTATGTTAGTTGTGTTAGGAAGGCCTTCAAGCATCACTCCACCACTGCGCACACGAGGATTGTACCAGGGAGCTAGCAAGAACTATTTTCCTGTATATTGTAGAAATCTTCCTTCACATACCCTAAAAGTAGTTAAAGAAACAAAGGTGAATATCTGCACTGCAAAAGTAAGACTTAGGTTGGGCTTGTTTGGATGCAAGGCAAGGTCAACCTGAACAACCAAACGCACATGGAAATGGATTCAGGCGGGGTTGGTGCTAGTAAAAAGCACATGGTTTTCGATTTTGAAGCGAAGACCCCACTTACGTATATGCATAGACTTATTGTAAACACATGGTATGTATATATATATATATATATATATATATATATATATAGAGAGAGAGAGAGAGAGAGAGAGAGAGAGATGAGCTCTTCTAAGCGACAGCTTATGTTATTTTAAGCTAAAACCGTTTGCAAAATCATCGCCTCCAAAGTCGAGATATATCAAATAAGAACTGGATTTGCCAATTTCATCATGCAAAAAACAGAGATAATCGATTTTAATTTGTGGGACCAGTGCTGTTTCAACAATGAGTGTATTGGCCATATTTTATGCCCTTTGAAAGCAAACTGAAACGAATAAATTTATCAATTGGATATTCCACCTGTCCTGAGGCCACCGCACAAGTTCAGGTTTGAGTTTTCCTTGATATAATTATCATAGGGCTTATGTTGAGCTAATCCTCACAAAAATGAAAGAGAACTAAATTTGACAGTAGATATGGTAATGATTCCGAATCATTCACTTTAGACTGGATTACATACCAGCACTTCAGATGGATTGTTTGGATTTTCTGTAATTCGGAATGAATGTTTGACTAGCACCAAATTTACATTTGACGGGGTCGTCCATTCCTGATATTCTCCAACAAATTGAAGACCTACAGCTAGCGCGACTTCAGTTTTAGTCTTCCACGCACTGACCCCATGGCCCATGGGTCACTAATCCTCGATCCATAGAGTTTGCACATGTGGCCTGTGGGGTCCATGAGTTTGTGATTGAGATATATTGATCTGGTGCACTATACCGCCAATCATGGCATTAGCTGATAACCAGCTAGGGTCGGTCACTCACAAAGTCCCAACCATCATTTTCCACAATGTACTGGACAGCGCTAGCTGAAACATTCTCACCACATTCCAGTTGAAGGCCATTTATCAGAACAAAATTATAGAAATTATTTTATACATCCCATTTATAGGTCTATTAATAAATTAAACCTCACACAGGTAGTGTGAGAGCTAACCATTTTATCACCGCGTGGGACTCTCCAAAATATCACTCACTACCCACCCATGAATTAGCACTCTTGACACCAATATAAGCTATATTGATTGTTGGATTGGATTTAATGAAAAACGTAATTTAAGAAACAGTTAGACTTTATGCCCCCTTGATCAATAGTTGTGAATATTTTTATTTTTATTTTTATTTTTGGCTAAAGGGAAAGGGGTTTCTTTGGCATCGGACAAAATGCAAGCCTTGAAGAAGCCTCTTTCTTTTGCCTTTATCAAAGCAAGGAGGATTGCCCTTGCTCCGGCCTCCTTGGATGAGAAGACCTTCGGTATTTGAATAGCTCCTGTACACACAATATTTCCTTTTGAATCAAAATGAAACCAAATGGTGCCTTACCATCAGCTGTCCTAAATGCAACATCTGATCAGAAAGACTATGCCATCATTCTCATTAGGAAGATTAGTAATATTTTTCATCATTCTTTCGTTGATATCTTTGACAGGAGAGGTAGCCCCTTCAAGGAGCCTATCAATAGAATGAATGATGTTTGTGGGATTTAACATAACTCCCTTAAAGAGAAACTCACTCCTTGCCTTCCATAAAGACCTCCAAGTCGCTAAAATCCACCTTTTAGAATGGTCATCCTTAAGCATAGAAATTGGTTGGTCATGCTCACAATAATGTAGCCACTAGTTAAGAACATTCTTAGGATGCAGATTATGGGTTAATAGGCTAAAATGAGATTCAAACCAATCTACTCTGGTATGGTCACATTTGAAAAGAGCATGTTTAATTGATTCCTCTGCATTAGCACAGATAGGGCATAAAGCATCCACTAACTTAAGTTTATAGTTGAGAGAAGATCTTAGCATGATAGCATTCTTAAGATACTGCCAATCCAACAGATGAATTATTTGCAGAAGGGTTATTCTCTAAAATGCTTTCCAATTTATAGGGCGAGAAGTCCTGACCTCATTTCCTTTAATAATCACACTATAAGCCGATTTGGTGGTAAGTTGGCCATTCTTAGAAACTAGCCAAGTTCTCTTATCTTCATGATTTTGTATAGAAACATAGATCTTACAAATACCTATTACATTGTTCGGATTATCAAAGAGGTTTTTTTATTAATGGTTTAATTCCATTTCTTGTCTTGGCTCCATAAGTCTTTAACAATAAGATTTGGGTTAACCATAATAGAAAATGGTTTCGTTAGCCCTTCATTGAATGGGGTACATTGACAATTCCACACATTAATATTTTCACCATCCTCAATGATCCAACCTAACCTTGAGGGGTAGCTCAGTTGACTTAGGATCAAAGTTTGCACCCGAAGGTTGTGCGTTCGAAACTGCACTACCACACTGAGGCCACAGGGGAATTTTACTCGGCTTTCTCTCTTTGGGCTCGTAAGGATTATTCTGGCCCAAAGGATTGGAAACCCTACGTTATAAATATATATATATATATATCAAAGAAAAAAAAAAGATCCAACCTACCCCTTCTTTAATGAAATGACGCCACTCAACAAAGCCCTTTTCGAACGAGAAATTACCATTTCAATGGCTAGCTTCCCAAAGGGACTTGTTAGGGCAATATTTAACTTTTAAAATATTTGATTAAAGTAGATTATTAGAACTTAGGCATCTCCAACAAGTTTTTGCTAACAGGCTAAGTTGTTAGCAAAAAATCACAATCATAGTGAGACCTTTCTATCACACTACCCTGCATGTACCTAGTGGGTCCCACAAGGAACCAAAATTTTACCTAACGACTTATCTCACTTATAAACATATTGACAAATGCCTCTAATTTTTAATTAAATTGACGGTAGTGATTTTTATGTACAATCGATACCAAAAGGTGATCTTTCATTTTCCTTTTATCCCCCTTAATAACATTTTATGCATAAAAATAAGATAAAAGGAAAGGGAAAAATGAATACCATTCTGTTCATAATATATTTAAGAAGAAAGAATAAAAAAGAAAAAAGAGAAAGGAAAAGGAATACCATTCCGTTGATAATATACATCTATGTGTGTATGTGGGGGCAAAGCAGCCTACGAATCGAGCTTTGAAAAAGACAAATACCAAGATTTTCAGAGTGCGGTCCTTAGAGTAAATGAGCATTTAGGTGTACACTGACATTGCCTAGATCTAAGCCATTGTTAGCGGTTGTTTGAGCAATTTACTTATAAAGTGAATTCAAGTGAATGATCACTTTGAGAGACTAGAAAAGAAAATTATCTTATAAAAAAGTGCAAGATTTCAAAATCTATCTTATTGACTTTTTGTCATTTTATGTCATGTGGAGAAACTTCTTTTACTCTTTTTTTTTTTTGAATAAAACAAAGCGTCGTTTTTGTCTTTCAGTGGAATGAAAGATTGACTTTTTAACAATTTTTAGAAAAAAAGAGGTGAATTTTTTAGATTTTTTAATTTTTTTGATAAGATCTACGTTCTTTTATTTGTCTAGTAAAGTAATCTCTCACTTTTTTTGTTTTTTCAAGTCACCTTTCACATGAGTTCACTTTCCAAGTGAATTACCCAGATGGGCCTTATCTCTGTTGACATGTTTCACGAATGCCGGTGGTTCCGCATGTGATGTAAAATCAATGCCAGGGAGTAATTTGTGGCACTCCCTACCTCAAAAATCATAATTTCCAATCATCTAGGCTGGCTTGCACTTCAAGGGTAATTTCCTACAGCGAACATTTTTATATATGGACGTGTGACTTTGCCGGGGTCTGCTTCTTCATCGAAACATCCACACCCAGACATTCCTAAAAGGAGAATATTTCACATGCTTAATAAATAAAAAAAATTTCAGGTTGTTTATTTAAACCCCCTGTTTGATCAAAAGCCTTTAGGCTATGATTTTAGAATTTCCATTTAAGTTGTGATTCTTCAATTTCTGAGGTTCAACACATCTGACTGTGGTTACCCCCCGGTCAGTGGTCTTCAATTTCTGAGGTTCAACACATCTGACTGTGGTTACCCCGGTCAGTGGTCTTCAATGCATGGTCTAAAGCTGCAAAACCATGATCCCCACAGTGTGTCCCCTCTCTCTCTCTCCCTCCCTCACCCCCCACGAAATTGAAGACTATGAACTCATGATAAAATAGCTTGTAATAAAGGAATACTAAAAGGGATGGATATATGGAGGAAATAAGGTAGAACTTGGCTTTTATAAAATTTAATTTACTAGGATGGTTTTGGGTAATCATTTTCTTGCAAAGAGGAGGTTATTTGATGTCTATTTATGGGCATTCACATTTGTTTATTCGATTTTAGATAGCACTTTGAGTATATTTCATAGAATTCCGAAGAATTCAATTCCATGAAAAGAAAACAGAATCTTTAAGTAATTCAAACTGATCAAAGGAGAATATGAGAAGCTATAGAAAGCTAATTGTAAACTCTAGATTCCTAGTTTTAGCCGGCGTTCAGCGTGTTAGGACATCAATCCTCCCCTTTTGGAGCATGGATGTAGGTTTAGGATTTCCTTGTCCATTTGGGCTTTATTAAAGGAAAAGAACTCTCTTTTTTTATCCCTTCAAGTGCTTCATAAAAATTAATCATATGGTAGTTCAACAGTGAAATATCTCCCTTTCTATAGAAACAATCAGAGATCAATTTAACTTATTGATGAGTGACCTAGACAACGGTGGAGCATCTCCCTCTCTATAGGAACAACCAAAGATCAATTTAACTCATTGATAAGTTTACAATGTGAGCGCAGGTGTCCGAATATATAAAAGTACATAGTAAAACACCCTTCATTCTTGAAACATTAAATACTAGAAAGATTAAACTCATAGTAAAAACTTTGGAAGATCCAATATTAATGAGAAAACATCGATCAAAACTGGTCTAGGCCAAATTTTAAAAGCATGATATCTTTGTATAATCTTTCTAAAATTATATATGCTCTTAATATTCAATTTTTTTTTTATTTTCTACTCTTTCTTTTTATAATACTCTAAGAAAAATCTAAATTTTGAAAATCTTGTCTTTAAATGGTTGTTGATTCTCCTTTCTTCATTCCACCAACAAGAGAAATACAATCTTTTGGGTCCCAATGAAGGAAATAAGCAGGAAGCAACTGAGGCAAAGATTTCAAGGTCATTGGAGTCATCGAGTGCAAGACTTTCAAAGTGGGCCTTTT
The DNA here is from genome assembly GCA_003546025.1 of Camphora micrantha. NCBI lineage: Eukaryota > Viridiplantae > Streptophyta > Magnoliopsida > Laurales > Lauraceae > Camphora > Camphora micrantha. Next base: position 13,080,469 of record QPKB01000008.1, read on the forward strand.
TTGTTGACTGCAAACCGTCCAAAAAACAGGGGTATCTTGACCTTGTCGTTTCTTTTGTTCTTTGTGGAAAAGAATTGCAGCAGAGAACTGCAAAAACGCGGAGTTTTTAAAGACTATAGAGACTGATGATAATTCTTCTTCCTTTTTTAAAGGTCTTCGTTTACTCGCAGAAGCCACTACAACATTTGCTTGGAAAACAATTGGCAACATTCTCAATAAAAGAAGGGACTTGTGACTTCTGCTATGGCCCATTCTAGTTTGCGTCATGTGTAAAGTGATGATCCTAACCATTGGGCAGATGGGCCTTAATCAGTGTTTATGTGGGTGCATGGGATATGGTGCAAAAGTGAAAAAAAAAAAAAATTTTTTTTTTTTAACAAGTGGCCCTCTTCCTAATTTCTTCTTTCTAGAAAGTATCTTGACAAAAACCAAAATCTTTTTTAAACAAGGGTACGATTATGATTAACTCAAACAAACTCAGTCTGAATTGCATTTTTTTTTTTTGTGACTTAGGACAGCCGGGTTCAGGCTTGGCCTAGCCTAAATTGAGCCCCACCTGAGTTGCTGTTTAGGGACAATTGTTTTGTTCTTTCCAATTACATTTACGAACATGAAGGTTGAGACATGAAGAGTTGCGGTGGCAATGAGTCAGGTTGGACTAAACATTGGGTAAACAGGAAGTTGAAACATTCAACTCGAGTTAATGGGTAGTACTCAAGTTATCTTCTTGGTCATAGCACAATGAGCTGGTCGAACTTGGGTTGGTGGGTCGAATAGCAAGCAAAGACGGATAGACCCAATCAGATCCATGTTTTTCTTATTTCAAAATGTCAATGATATCCTAAAAGAAATTCTTTTACCCAAGAAAATCTAATAAGAAATTAAACCTTATAAATCCTCAACTAGCAGAGGTTTCAGCTCCTTAAAATAAATAAATAAATTAAAAAACAACCCTTACTAACAGGTAAACTTGAGTTCAGGGCTGAATCTAGAGATCTATGATGCACGGATATTTCGAAATGGGCAACGTATCGTATTCGATATTTCACTTTTTATATGTATAATTCGTGTCCTTATCGTGTCTATGGTGCATCCTATCCATATCCATGACGTATGTGGATATTATAAGGAGATTATGTGCAAGGGCTGAGTCCATATAGCAGATATTTCCAGCATCACTGAAACATACCTTAGAAGTAACGCTTGCAGGACTCTGACTATTCAAAAAACCAATTAGAATTCTTATTTGCTAGGGTCACATTGAGAGACTCGGCATGAAAAGATGTTGTATTCTTTTCACAATTTTCATTACAGGGACTGCCCTGAAGAGCCCCAACTTCCTGGAACCTCCCTTTGTTAGTGGAACCGTTAAATAAACAGAAAGAAAAGCACGGGCAATCTGCCATACATGTCTTTGTCCCTGATAGCGGTCTCCTTCGAGTGAGACCCATTTCTAAGCGCGTGGGTCCCATTCCACTTGCACCCCACCTCCCACTTTCTGAAGAAATTATGATACCCCCTTTCCCACTTTCTACTTTGGCATCAATGCATCATCTACCATTCTACCCTATAAATAAAAGGCACCCTCAAGCCAGTAATATAACAGACAAAACTTACAACCCCAAAGTCCCAACAAATTCATCATGGAAAAATCAACCTCGGAGTTGGAGCTCCCTGGCTTCAGATTCCACCCAACAGAAGAAGAGCTCCTTGATTTCTATCTCAAGGGAGCTCTTCATGGCAAAAACCTATCTTCTGGTGTCATTGGCACCCTCAACTTATATCGCCATGATCCCTGGGAATTGCCAGGTACCACCTATCTTCTTCTTCTTCTTCTTCTCCTCTTCTTTCTCAATCTCCAGTTTTTAAGTCATGTTTGTGTGACGATCGATTACCCATCTCTTCTTCCTTTTTTTTTTTCCTTTTTTTTTCAAAAGGATTGGTATACATCCCATTTTATGCAGAAGATGAATACTGATGAAGACTTCATTTTTTCTGCTTCATAGTTTTTGTTGTTCGATGGGTGAAACAGTTTCTTTTTTCCAGAGAAATGTGTTTATTTATAGCTATTGTTATGACATAAAGAAGAGAAGAAAAGGAAACTTCACTTTACATTGGAAATCAATTTCATTTTCCATGAAAATTATTTTGCAGTGATATTCATGGGCCTCGTCAGCCTAGTTTAGTTACAAAGTTGGAAAACTCATTACTCAAACTCGATTCGTCCGGCTCTAACAAATTGAGGGGAAGAGAGTCAACCTGGAGACTCGAAACGAGGCATTAAGAGTCATATTTTTCTAAAATAAATATATTTTACAATTAAATCAAATACTTATAAAATTTAAACATATATATTTGTATACATCTATTAAAAAAAATGAAATAAATTAATAAAAACCAAGTCAAGAGTCAACTCGCTAAGTTTTTCTTCCTTTATCAGTTATTAGCCTAATATTAAGCCTGGTCATGGTCAGTTCATGATTCGGGTTGGGCTTGCGGGGCTAGCCCATTAGCACCCCTAGGAACATACTGTGAATTTGATGCTAAAATTTTGTGTGGATGATTTCAGGGTTGGCAACGATTGGAGAAAGAGAATGGTACTTCCTTGTCCCTAGGGATAGGAAGCATTCCAATGGGGGCCGGCCCAACCGGACTACAGAAAATGGTTTTTGGAAGGCCACCGGTTCGGACCGGTCCATAAGGAGTATGAAGGACCCAAAACGGGTAATTGGGCTGAGAAAGACACTTGTGTTTTATAAGGGAAGAGCCCCGCGAGGATGCAGAACAGATTGGGTCATGAACGAGTACAGGATGCCTGATACATGCCCCATCCCAAAGGTAATAGCTATTTTTGCAAGTGGAAACACATCTGTGAGTGAAAAATGGACCAACCCATATAAGCTATGGCCCAAGCACAGTTATGTATTATTATTGGTTGAGCCTGCCTATTGACCTGTTAATACCTGGTCTCTGGCTCACCAATTACCACCTTTAGTCCTTCTGAATTGATTTTCGCCACTGATTTCATTGTTCATATAAGGTTCACAATTGGAAGAGTGATGAACACATTTGTAAGAGTCCAAAAGGAACGAATGATAAACAGTTTGTGAAAGTCCAAAAGGAAAGAAATACCAGGCCCAAGTTGGACCCATTTACTCAACATGCTTTGTTTAGATCCTGATCTGGCCCTTTGGGCATATATCCATGTCCAAGCCCATTTGTCAGGCAAGATGTTGGGTTGGGCATTGGCCATAGTAGGCCCATTGCTAGCCCTAAAAACTTATTAATCCAAAACCAAAACAATTTTTCTTCCTATCCAGAACTGTCTTCAAAATTACTTGAGCACCTCAGATAGTTTTTTGGTTGTATTATGCAGGAAGACATAGTGTTATGCAAGATTTACAGGAAAGCTACATCTTTGAAAGTTCTTGAGCAAAGAGCTGCCATGGAGGAAGACACAAGGATGTCTCAAATCAGCACCTCTGCGACTGACTCGGCTTCATCACCAGAAGAAGAGAGCTGGGAGATGACAATGCCATTGATAGATGAGGTTCTGGAGGAAAACAAGATTGAAATTGAGAGAGAGAGTGAAAATTCATCGGCGCAACTAGAGGACTCGGCGAAAGAAAGCCTGCCCCAGCTTCAGTTGCCTAAATATAACCTGGAATGGATGCAGGATCCTTTCCTGCTACGTAGTCCCTGGCTTGAAAACTGGACTACCTATTCCAATTTATTGAACTTTTAAGTGCCCAAGGGGATGGACCATCATCAAGCTGTAGATATTGTCTCAGACCTTCATGGGATTTTTGGTTAGCCTAATTCCGCACAAACAAGTGATGTGTGAAAAGGAGTGTATTTAGTGTAGGAATAAGATATCCATTTGGCGTTTTGGTTTGGATTAATGCTGAAATTATCATAATAAATTGAATGATCTTTGCAAGTGACTGCAATTCATGCATGTCCCGTGATGCCCTCATATTTTTACATATGCAAGACAATGTCATTGTCTTGAAAAGCAATGGAAGCAGCATCCTGGGCCATGAAACAACTTCAACAACCCTTTTTTTTTATACTATTGTATTCTTCCACCATTTAAGTGATTAAAAATGAGAATAAATTAACCTTAATTCATTCCTTTGCCTTGTCAATTATGATGACCGATTCATTGGCAGAACAGTTATAGATATTTGAAACATATTGAATAGGCTAGAAAGAATAAGGTTTAGTTTAGATGTTTGAATATTTGAATAATCTAGTCTCAATTACCCTCGTATGAATTGAAGATTTTTGTGATTAAAGTTACAGTAAACTATGTAGTTGTCTAAGAGTTATAATGGCATCAAAGTCACGACGCGGTAGCCAGCGATCTTGTGATCAGTCTAACCACTGCAATGATCATCATTTTTATCTCTTAAAAAATCAATTATCCTCCATATCTATGCATTTATCTAAGCCTTACAATCTCATCATTTTAATTAAGTTGCATGATTGAAGCTTCTAAAAGTGGGTCCCTTACTATAATTCCTATAAAATTAAATGTGAGAATGATATGTTGTGATTTTTAAAGACGGGTTGTATCTATATGTTCAATAATTCATAAGGGTAGGGCCCATTGGATGGGCCTCATTTTTGCAATCACAAAGGCAGGTCCACATTTCAATCTTTATGAGGGTGGGGCCTTGTTCACAACTCATAGCAAAATAGGCAAGGCAAATTGTTAAAGGGTGGGCCTCATATTTGCAGTCACAAACGCAGTCAACATTTCAATTTGTATGAGGGTGGCGCCATGTTCACAACTCATATTAAAAGGAGTAAGGGAGCGTTTCTAGGGGCATTACTGGAAATCACCAAAAGTTTTATCGAGAGCTGCTATGCACACTGATTTTTGCTCTCCAGATACTGTACTTTTTCATGACCCATCTACTCCTATGTTAAATTACTTAAATGGACATCTCTCCCTCTCCAACTTCTTTCTACACCCACCCCCCAATCCCCACTCTCACCCCCGGTCACCACCCCAGGAAGGGTAGGAGTGAGAGGGAGGAAGGGAGAGGGAGGAAGACATGGAGGGGGAGAGAGACTGGGCGAGAGGGAGAGCAGGTTGGCGGTGGCGGATGGAGGTGGGCAATAACAGGGAGAGGGACGGAGGGAGAGAGGCGGACGGCGGGCTGAGTCGAGCATGGATAGGGAGAGAGGGGGAGGGAGAGGGAGAGAGAAAGAGGGAGAGCGTGCGGCGGGCGCTCAAGGAGAGGGAGAGAGATAGGGAAAGGGAGAAAGGGAGGGTGGGCGGCGGGTAGAGAGAGGAAAAAAAGGTGTGCGTAGAGAGTGATTTTGGTAATCTATCGTGGGTATAGAGAGAAGCAGTGTGTGGAGAGAAAAACTTAATGTGCACTTAGCCTCTCTCAAAATCAATAAAGGAGTTTGGAGCCGTGTTAATGTATGGGTCTGAATTAGTTCTGAGCATGTGGAGCACCATCACTAGGTGATGATCGTCGCTGCACCTTAATATAGTGGAGCGTTACCTTAATATAGTGTAGCAACGCTCCACTGTAGCTCAACCCTAATAGTTAAATTTCAAAGATCATGGTTTCTAAATGCTTTAACCTTGATCAAGGTCTATAAACACCCCAAAATCCAAGTAAGTTGCCGAACCCACCCGGAGAAATTTGGGCCGGCGACGTATCATTTATTGTCCCTTCTGATAATGGGGTCAAGGTAAAAGCCTAGTATTAAGTTCGCACTTAAACATATATGCTATACATAAAGAGAAGGCTAGAAAATTCTCGGGGAGTGTTTTTTCAAAAGACGCCCTTAGTTGGGCCCACTAAGGTGTATGACAACTATGAAATGCCCCTGAATGGAATAATTTAGATGAGATCTACTTATGTGAAAATTTTCAATTCTATTAGAAAATCCTAATCCCTTGATCCATGGCCCAAAAGTTTAGTGATTTTAAAGGCATCACTTTCTTGTAATTTCTGTCCAACGGTGAGTAAAACTTGATGAGCAGGGGCAGACTCAAGAATTCTTTCTTGGGGGAGGGGGCGAAGATGTATATAGTTAATCAAAAGATATATAGGTACTTTTTTTCAAAAACTTAACGTAATGTTGGGACGACCACATATAAAAAAGTGCATACAATTTTCAAAATGTATAGGGGCCTTTTTTAAGACTTTTGTGTGTGTGTGTGTGTGTGTGGTGTGGGGGGGGGGGGGGGGGGTGCATATGTAAATAACTCCCTTCCAACTGCCATGGCGCCCCTTCAACCACCCCACACCCCCTATTCCACTAGTATTGATGGGTGTCAAATTTGAGCTTTGAACTAATTCACGGGGGCTAGCTAGCATGTGTGAAGTAATTGGATTGATCCAAGGTGGGCTGCACGCTCTAAAAACATAGGGGAGGAAAAAGGGAATTTTTTGAAAATGAGGAAGTTTTTGAGAATTCCTCATACATAAATATGTAAAAAACTGTAAGCATGCAAGCTTGTGCAAAGCAATTGACAATACTATAGTAGACTGCAATGCCCTATAAAATAGGGTTCACATATGATTAATCTCGACCATCTCACAAGCTATAGTTAACATACATCCTACTTTGATAATGATCTTACCATCATTTACGGGGAGATCTCTAAGAGGACCCGCTTTTGATATGAACATGAATATATACTGTCGTAAATGTTGCTGATCAGCTGGTCAGAGACATCATGTAGCAGGTGTGGGTGTGTGAATTGAGTCTCTATTAATCCGAAAAAAAAGGTTGTATAAAGTAGGGCTTGCATATGATTAATCCAGACCATCTCACGAGCAAGAATTAACACCCATGTTACTTTCATAACTTACCATAATTT
>QPKB01000008.1:13087421-13103530 GCA_003546025.1 Camphora micrantha
TTTTTCTGCTTCATAGTTTTTGTTGTTCGATGGGGATGAAAACAGTTTCTTTTTTCCAGAGAAATGTGTTTATTTATAGCTATGTTATGACATAAAGAAGAGAAGAAAAAGGAAACTTCACTTTACATTGGAAATCAATTTCATTTCCATGAAAATTATTTTGCGTGATATTCATGGGCCTCGTCCAGCCTAAGTTTAGTTACAAAGTTTGGAAAATCATACTCAACTCAGATTCGTCCGGCTCTTAACAATGGAGGGGAAGAGAGTCAACCTGGAGACTTCGAAACGAGGCATTTATAGAGTCATATTTTTCTAAAATAAATGATATTACAATTAAATCAAATCTTATAAAATTTAAAACATATTATTGGTATACATCTATTAAAAAAAAATGAATAAATTAATATAAACCAAGTCAAGATCAACTCGCTAAGTTTTTCTTCCTTTATCAGTTATGTAGGCCTAATATTAAGCCTGGTCATGGTCAGTTCATGATTCGGGTTGGGCTTGCGGGGCTAGCCCATTAAGCACCCTAGGAACATACTGTGAATTTTGATGCTAAAATATTTGGTGTGGATGATTTCAGGTGGCAACGATTGGGAGAAAAGAGAATGGTATTCCTTGTCTAGGAATGGAAAGCATTCCATGGGGGGCGGGCCAACCGGATACAGAAAATGGTTTTGGAAGGCACACCGGTTCGGACCGGTCCATAGGAGTATGGAAGGACCCAAAACGAGGTAATTGGAGCTGAGAAAGACACTAGTGTTTTATAAGGGAAGAGCGCCCGCGAGGAATCAGAAAGATTGGGTCATGAACGAGTACAGGGATGCCTGGATACATGCCCCATCAGCAGGTAAATAGCATTTTGCAAGTGGAAACACATCTGTGAGTGAAAAATGGACAACCTATATAAGCTATGGCCAAGCACAGGTTATGTATTATTATTGGTTGAGCTGCCTATTGACCTGTTAATACCTGGTCCTGGCTCACCAATTACCCACCTCTTAGGTCCTTCTGAATGATTTTCGCCCACTGATTTTCATTTCTATAAGGTTTCACAATTGGAAGAGTGATGACCACATTTGTTGAAGTCCAAAAGAACGAATGATAAACAGTTTGTGAAGTCCAAAAGGAAAGAAATACCAGGCCCAAGTTGGACCCATTTACTCAACAGCTTGTTTAAGATCCTGATCTGGCCCTTTGGGCATATTATCCATGTCCAAGCCAATTTGTCAGTGCAAATGTTGGGTTGGGCATTGGCCATAGTAGGCCCATTTGCTAGCCCTAAAAACTTATTAATCCAAAACCAAAACAATTTTCTTCCTATCCCAGAACTGTCTTCAAAAATTACTTGAGCACCTCAGATAGTTTTTGGTTGTATTATGCAGAAGACTAGTGTTATGCAAGATTTACAGGAAAGCTACATCTTTGAAAGTTCTTGAGCAAGAGCTGCCATGGAGGAAGACACAAGATGTCTCAAATCAGCACCTCTGCGACTGACTCGGTTCATCACCAGAGAAGAGAAGCTGGGAGATGACAATGCCATTGATAGATGAGGTTCTGGAGGAAAACAAGATTGAAATTGAGAGAGAGAGAGTGAAAAATTCATGGCGCAACTAGAGGACTCGGCGAAAGAAAGCCTGCCCCAGCTTCAGTTGCCTAAATATAACTGGAATGATGCAGGATCCTTTCCTGCTACGTAGTCCCTGGCTTGAAAACTGGACTACCTATTTCCAATTTATTGAACTTTTAAGTGCCCAAGGGATGGACCATCATCAAGCTGTAGATATTGTCTCGACCTTCATGGGATTTTTGGTTAAGCCTAATTCCGCACAAACAAGTGATGTGTGAAAAGGAGTGTATTAGTGTAGGAATAAGATATCCATTTGGCGTTTTGGTTTGGATTTTAATGCTGAAAATTATCATAATAAATTGAATGATTCTTGCAAGTGACTGCAATTCATGCATGTCCCGTGATGCCCTCATATTTTTACATATGCAAGACAATGTTCATTGTCTTGAAAAGCAATGGAAGCAGCATCCTGGGCCATGAAAACAACTTCAACAACCCTTTTTTTTTATACTATTGTATTCTTCCACCATTTAAGTGATAAAAATGAGAATAAATTTAACCTTATTCATTCCTTTGCCTTGTCAATTATGATGACCGATCATTGGCAGAACAGTTATATATATTTGAACATATTGAATAGTGCTAGAAAGAATAAGGTTTAGTTTAGATGTTTGAATATTTGAATAATCAGTCTCAATTTACCTCGTATGAATTGAAAGATTTTTGTGATTAAAGTACAGAAACTATGTAGTTGTCTAAGATTATTATGGCATCAAAGTCACGACGCGGTAGCCAGCGATCTTGTGATCAGTCTAACCACTGCAATGATCATCATTTTTATCTCTTAAAAAATCAATTATCCTCCATATCTATGCATTTATCTAAGCCTTACAATCTCATCATTTTAATTAAGTTGCCATGATTGAAGCTTCTAAAAGTGGGTCCCTTACTATTATCCTATAAATTAAATTGTAGAATGATTATGTTGGTGATTTTAAAGACGGTTTATCTATATGTTCAATAATTCATAAGGGTAGGGCCATTGGATGGCTCATTTTGCAATCACAAAGCAGGTCCACATTTCAATCTTATGAGGAGTGGGGCCTTGTTCACAACCTCATGCAAAAATAGGCAAGGCAAATTGTTAAAGTGGGCCTTCATATTTGCAGTCACAACGCAGTCAACATTTTCAATTTGTATGAAGGTGGCGCCATGTTCACAACTCATATTAAAAGGAGTAAGGGGGCGTTTCTAGGGGCATTACTGGAAACACCAAAAGTATTTATCGAGAGCTGCTAATGGCAACACTGATTTTTGCTCCCAGAATACTGTACTTTTTCCATGCCAATCTACTCCTATGTTAAATTACTTAATGACATCTCTCCCTCTCCAACTTCTTCTACACCCACCCCCCAATCCCCACTCTCACACCCGGTCACCACCCCAGAAGGTAGGAGTGAGAGGAGGAAAGGAGAGGGGAAGACACTGGAGGGGGAGAGAGACTGGGCGAGAGGGAGAATCAGGTTGGCGGTGGCGGATGGAGGTGGGCATATACGGGAGTAGGACGGAGGGAGAGAGAGCGGACGGCGAGGCTGAGTCGAGCATGGATTAGGAGAGAGAGGGGGAGAGGGAGAGAGAAAGCAAGAGGAGGAGCGTGCGGCGGGCGCTCAAGGAGAGGTAGAGAGATATGGAAAGGAGAAAGGGCAGGGTGGCGGCGGTCAGAGAGAGGAAAAAAACAAGTGTGCGTATGAGAGTGATTTATTTGGTAATCTATCGTGGGTATAGAGAGAAGCAGTTGTGTGAAGAGAAAAACTTAATGATGCACTTAGCCTCTCTCAATCCATAAAGGAGTTTGGAGCCGTGTTAATGATGGTATTAATAGTTCGGGCATGTGGAGCACATCAGTCTAGGTGAGATCGTCGCTGCACCTTAATATAGTGGAGCGACTTAATATAGTGTAGCAACGCTACACTCTAGCTCAACCCTAATAGTTAAAAATTTCAAAGATCATGGTTTCTAAATTGCTTTAAACTCATTGATCAAGGTCTATAAACACCCCCAAATCCAAGTAAGTTGCCGAAACCACCCGGAGAATAATTTAGGGCCGGCGACGTATCATTTATGTCCCTTCTGATAATGGGTCAAGGTAAAAGCCTTAGTATTAAAGTTACGCGACTTAACATATATGCTATACATAAAAGAGAAGGCTAGAAAATTCTCGGTGGAGTGTTTTTTCAAAAGACGCCTTAGTTGGGCCCACTAAGGTGTATGACAACTAGAAAATGCCCCTGAATGGAATAATTAGATGAGATCTACTTATGTGAAATTTTTCAATATCTATTAGAAAAAATCCTAATCCCTTGATCCATGGCCCAAAAGTTTAGTGATTTTAAAGGCATCACTTTCTTGTAATTTCTGTCCAAGGGTGGAGTAAAAACTGATGAGCAGCTGGCAGACTTCTAAGAATTCTTTTTGGGGGGAGGGGGCGAAGAATGTATATAGTTATCAAAATATATAGTTTACTTTTTTTTCAAAAACTTAAACGTAATGTTGGGACGACACATATTAAAAGTGCATACAATTTTCAAAATGTATTAGGGCTTTTTAAGACTTTTGTGTGTGTGTGTGTGTTGTGTGGGGGGGGGGGGGTGCATATGTAAATAACTCCCTTCCCAACTGCCATGGCGCCCCTTCCAACCACCCCACCACCCCTATTCCACTAGTATTGATGGGTGTCAAATTGAGCTTTGAACTAATTCACGGGGGCTAGCTAGCACTCGTGTGAAGTAATTGGATGATCCAAGGTGGGCTGCACGCTCTAAAAACATAGGGAGGAAAAAGGGATTTTTGAAAATGAGGAGTTTTTGAGAACTTCCTCATACATTAATATGTAAAAACTGTAAGCATGCAAGCTTGTGCAAAAGCAAATTGACAATACTATAGTAGACTGCAATGCCCTATAAAATAGGGTTCACATATGATTAATCTCGACCATCTCACAAGCTATAGTTAACATACATCCTACTTTGATAATGATCTTACCATCATTTACGGGAGATCTCTAAGAGGACCCCGCTTTGATATGAACATGAAATATACTGTCGTAAATGTTGCTGATCAGCTGGTCAGAGACATCATGTAGCAGGTGTTGGTGTGTGAATTTGAGTCTCTATTAATCCGAAAAAAAGGTTTGTATAAAGTAGGGCTTGCATATGATTAATCCAGACCATCTCACGAGCAAGAATTAACACCCATGTTACTTTCATAACTTACCATAATTTACGATTAAGTTTAAATCACACTTGGGCCACGGGGGATTTACCTGGCTTTCTCTGATGTCGAAGGGATTAGTCCGGCCCAAAGAGTTGCGACACCTCCGTTATAAAAAATAATAATCACATTTGATGTGACCCCTACTTTTACCTTAAAAAACCACGCTAAGTAAGATAGTGCACATGATAACATGCTCATACCCTTCTCGGCCTTATGACTAAGATCAAAGACATGATAGCATGCTCACCATTCTCCAGTGCCAAGTTGACACTTTGCATGTGGGGACCATCGGCCCCTCCAAGATAATATTAAGAATAAATCTCATGCAAAGATTCAAATCTATAATTAATACCATCTTTTGCATCAATAATCGTATACGTTACTCAAGCTATGAAGGATATGTTTAATCTTGTCATGGGACCAATTCCTTTTATAGTGAAATTTAAGAACATCTCATGCATAGCTAGGGACGTCATTCATTTTGATTGGCTTATATTTTCATTGGGTAAACCTAAATATAGATCTCACTCTCAGTCAAAGGAAAGGTGTGGGAGATCATAAAATTGATATGAACATAGGAATACACTGTTCCTAATGCTGCTCAGATGGTCAGAGATATACGCACTAGGTGTGAGTGTGTGAATTTAAGTCTCTATAAATTAATAAAAGAAAGAATAAAAATAAACCGTATAGGGAAAGAAGCCCTCATTTAACATTCCAATTTACTTTTAGATATGCACGGATCAGATTTCCTGTAAATGGTTGTTCCCACTAATTTAACAGTGAAGTCCAAATAAAAACACTAGCTACATGTCGTCCTGATATTTCCCAGATTCCTAAGATAAGCTAAGATTGTGATCATTGAGGAACCCGGATGATATCTATTTTCTTTCTTTATAAAGTTTAATATGACATGCGTCGTGGTTTTACAAACTACACTAGAAGTTTAGAAACGGTCTTGTTTCTCCTCTGTTCAGATAATTAAGGAAGATGTATCTTCGAGAGAGATATTCTTCCATTCAACTCAAGCACATGGACCTTCCTTATCTTCATGTACCGTAGAAAAGGAATATGGAAAATTTCAATGTCTCCAAGTCAATCTCTTCAGTTTCTTCTTACTTGGCGTCTCCTTCACACAAGGCTAATCTGTTACCGACTCTTTGCTCCTCCCTCCTTGAGATGTGTTACAAGATAAGATTGCAGTTATGCTATCCATGTTGGTGGGCCCACTGGTGATACAAAATACAAGGAAGGTTTTTATTTTTTTTTGTCTTTGTATTTTTTTTATTTTTTATTTTTGGGTGGCAATCTTCTTTCTTTGTTTCCATATCACTGCATTCGCGTTAGGAAGTCATAACAAGAAGGTTATCGACTAGACAGTTACACATTACTAACCATCTATCCCATTAGATGATTTAGCCCTTTTATTATTACTTTAATAATGCTTGTATGAAGCAAGAAGTCAAGAACTCAAGCTCAGGGCCTGTTTGTTTGGTATATTAAAATTTTAAGGCATTTAAGACTTGGTATTCTATAAACATTTACAAATAAAAATCTAAAATTGGATATTCAAAAATGACGGCATTAGATAATTTTTCATTTAATGAAAATTGAATAAGGAAAGATGAGAAATGAATAATCAGCCTAACCCTTATAATTCAAAGCTATGAAATTGGTATCAAAGCCCTACCTACTACTTAGTGTGATTTGACTGTTTGGATCCAGTATTAGCGTTTGCGAATGACCAAAAAGAGCACAGTTTTCCAGGAAACCTATAGGCCATGTGAGGGAAAGCATTATTCTGTATTAAAGTCAATTACAATTTACAAGAGACTTCAGGGCAATATCCGGATTTCAAGCATAGGATTGCTGAATTGACCAAAAAACAGCACAACTGGGATAGGAGGTACGTACAATTTTCCTTAGTTTATACATGTCTTGCCAACATGGCAGAATTTATAGGATAACACCCTTTCTCATCCATTTAATTTTAGTATCCGGGCACAAGGGAAGGGTAGGGTCAAAAGTTTTTTTAGCTTAATTTATAGTGTCCTACATTTATGTTCAAATATTTTAATTAGTCTGGACCGCCACAAATTTAATATATCAGACTTTCTTCTCCCTCGTAACTTAGGGGCTGTTGGCATGTCTATATCCTCGCCTCTATTCTCTTAATGAGTTTTGAAAGAGATATTCAGATCAAAAGACTGTTTGATGATGCAAATAATAATCTGTGTTTTAAACAGATAAGAATACCTTTTATGTCTGTAACAGGAAGGCACAATAATGAAGTTTTTTCGGACAGATGTATTTGTCGAAAGCGGAACCATGCAGTGCTACAGTGCCCAATTAAGGCAGCCCGTGTTTTTTTCATTTTTTTAATTATAAACTCCTAGGTGATAATCCAATCGTTGGATGTCTTAAAAACCTTAAGAACGGCTACGACGTCAAGTTTGAACCGTTGATGTTGCACACAAATCTCGAGATATTTAAAAAAAAAAGTTAGCCATTGGATCTACATTATGGCCATCTGTAGGGCCCTCTTTCAAGATCAATAACCGTTGATCTTCTTTAGAAGCCCAAGAACAACTGTTGGGTCAAATTTCAGCCTTAGATCCCTTGTGAATCTGGAGAAAATCATGAAAACCTGTGGGCCGTTGATGCCAATGCCTTTAAGCTAACTGAGTTTCACACAATTTGACTATTTTATTTTATTTTAATTGTTGGGTTCTCAACTTCAATCAAAACTGTTGGCCCTCTTTATTATCTTAGTAATGGCGATGGTATGAAATCTCAACCGTTGGTTTTCTTTGTCAATCTTGAGATATATGTGAAAAATCGTGGAAACATATGATTTGAATTTCTGAACTTTGTGGGCCTAAATCTCAAGATTCTGAACAGTGGAACCTCTTTCTAATCCCAAAAACATTCATGGGGCCAAATTCAGTCCCTTAATTTCTTATACATCTTGAGAAATTCTTAAAAAAATATAGAACTGTAGGATCTTATAACTACTATTTCAAACTGGGAAATGGTCTTACCAAACGGTCTAAATATAAAATGTCTATTTTTACATATATCTATTTACCCACAGATCTATTTTTATATAGATAAGATATGCCAAAGTGTTTTTTTCCACTCTTTCTTCGACCTTTCACACAATTGTCAGAGTCTATTTTTGTGATACTCGTTATTTTGGGACAGGATTCAGGAGAGGTTTATCTGAAGTAGTCTCTCTCTCATTGTATATTATATTAAAACAATTAATTTTGACTAGATCATTTGAATTTCATCTGTGTTTTATGCAACTCCCGGTCCAAAAGACTCCCTCTAAAAAGATCCGGGAATCTGTTTTTACTCTAATGGGGTTTCAATTATCCTAGTATGGTCTTTGCCTTGAAATTCATATGATGAGATTCTGGATTGAGATACACATTTTAGGATAATTTCAAGATACTTTTCGGTTTAAATCGTGTTTCGGTGAATCTTGGATTAGGAAAAACTTACACTTCAGGGAGTTAAGTGGTATTAAATGTGCTAAAACCAAATGTTACAGGCGGTTTTGTATGGTACTTTTTGTATCGAAACCACAATCTATTAGGCTCTAGGAAATTGTTGACTCTACACACAATGAGTTCGGACAAGGTTACAAAGATAAACTTGATCTAAAAAGTCATCATTCAATAAATCCATTCATGAGATCCCATTGTCGAGCTTTGATGATCTGGTCAAAGAGTTTCTTTCTATTATCAAAAGCTCAGAGTGCGAAATCATAACAGTAGTTTGTTTCTTTCTTCTTTTTTTTTTTGTTTTTTTTTTTTTTATAAATATAACACTTAACACAGGGAAAGTCACATTGTTCTGGATAAAAATGGTTGAAATTAGGTCCATGTTAATCTTAGCAGTACCACTAAACAGATAAAAAAGAATCATTATAGTAAGTTTTATTCACTAATGGAAAGTTACATTATTATTGGACCCATACAAATTTGTAATGGCGAAAATGCCCTCCCAGCACTTTGAATTGCAACAGAACTGACTGGCTCAATATATGGGCCTAGCTATTGAAGGGAACTCTGGTTGTACCAGTCAAGGTTGTCTCCATAGCTCAACACCCAAGAGCATCGCAGTACATCTTATAGAAACCCATCCGGTCTTCTACCCTAGAATCGGTTCCTTTGCCCACATTCCATCCTCCCATTGATGATGTTGGTGATGACACCGTATCCCGGTAGCCGTCCTGCAGCCCTATCGGCATCGGATGGTGTCCAACCTCCGGTGATGACGTCGTGGCAGGATGGCTTGGGTGATTGTGGGGTCATCCAGAACCAGAAGGCCGTCTTGAATGAAATCACTGCATCTGTCGCAACTAAATCAGGGTTGTTGAGGAGGTCTGATCCATAGCATTTCCAGCAGGCCCATAGTTGTAGTTGCTGCAATCAATTCAGTCAAAGTCATGGTCAAAAGGTCAAATTCTTTTAAAAATTCCCTATAAAGGATTTTTGTAACTTCTGGTTTAATTTGTTCAATAGACTTACTATGAATTTGGATTGGTCCGCGGCCGTAGTATTTCTTCCCGGCAGCGCAAGGCCACTCAGTACTTGCTTGGCAATAATCACCAGGATTACCTTGCCCCTGTTTAAAGCAGTATCCCCATGCATATGGGCCATCTGGTTGCACTGCCCACCCTCCTATCATAGTCAAAATACAATAAATCTCATTTCCATCCCACTAGATAGCAAAGAAACAAAATTTACATTTGCTTTCAGCACATACACATAGGGATGGTAATGATCCAGCGAATAGTCTTTGCCACACACCTAATGGGAAGATTGAATACATTGCATTAAAAAAGCAATAAAGAGCTATGAATTTTTACCTTGTGGCTGCAATGAAAGTGATACCCCACCAGGTTGTTTCGTGGGGAGGATTTGAAGCTATGAAAGCTGCAATCTCCTCTTTCTTTGTGCTGTCATCCCAACTGTTGCAAACCCAGAAAAGGAATTCGCAGCAGCTATAAAAGTCATCATAGGTATAGAAGCCATTTGCAGGGCAACTGCCTATTGCGGTGTTTGAGCATCTGCTCAACTGTCACTAGAGAGAAGTGAGGCCTGTGAAAAAGGCAACGGGTACTGAAGCACCCAACAAGAAAGGCAACAGAGAAGAAAGATCAAGTCCAAGACCTCATGTTTCCTGAACAAGTTCTCGATACAAGGTGTGTGTGTTGGTTTAGATGGGGTGAGTGACGGGTATAATAGGACGGGGAGTGCATGAGATCTTTGAATAATCAGCAAGATCTTTCTCTCTCTTTTTACGACATTAAGACAAATTCTATCGGTTCACGCAATTGGGGTTGGGCATGGAACTTGGTCAATTCTCTAGATAAACGAACACAGGCATTTTTTTTTAGTGTCTGGTGCTCCACCGGATCAAAGGGTGAATTTGCCATCCACCAATCAACTCTAAGTACATGTTTTTGTACAGCCCTTTCCTGTGGAAATTGCGTTTTTTTACGGGAGTTGGAGTTCTAAATTACTTTTAACAAGTAAACGTAGGGATTTGACTTGTTAATTTCCCTTTAAACGATGTTCCCTTAATTTTATGACTAAAATCTACTTATGTCACAGGACTCATTTGACTTTGGTTCCAAATTTTTTAATTTTTTATTTTTTTTTACTTTTCAGTCTTGGAGTCACAGATATCACGGGACCCGAATGTAAAAAATTTAAAAACCCATAATATTCATAGGACCCAGGTTCTTTGATAACAAGACGGTCTAGATTTATTAATGTATGGGCTTTCAACTTTTTATATTTGAATCCCATGACACAATGATTAGGAGGAAAAGTAAAGAGAGAAATGTGGATCAGAGTCAAACGACTTAGGTGACATTACTTCAATTTCAATTAATGAAATTGGGATGCAGGATTTAAAGGGTTTAATATGTCAAATCCATTATTTTAATAGTTTTCATGAAAAAGCAAAATACAAACGAACGTGGTATCTTATACATAAGTGGAACATAGTATGCATCCCAAATGTGTGTGAACAACAACTCCTATGGTTTGTTTGTGTAAAGCTATGGAAGCAACAATTAGACACGGATTTCAAACAGATAGGATTCATACTCTGCTTTCTTCTTTACGAGAAGAAAGTGTTTAAATTTTAACTATTTTCCATGGAGATCCTTTGCTATACCGAACAAACAAATTATCATGACCTGAAAATGGAAGTTTTGCTTTCCTAAAAACCTCCTGCACAAGACTAGCATTATGTAAACATTCCTATATATCATATAGAGGGCAAGCTCACTAACTTAAGCTTAGGATAAGATTCCGTGAGGTAATGCTTATGATAAGATTCCTAAGCTAACTGCTTTTGGGGACCATCCTTGGTCCATCCCAAAGGACCAAAAACCATAGCCCGCTAAATTGTACATGCCGCACCAACTTTTTGTCAGATTTTAATTTACTAAACCGTTGGATCGATTATATACACGATCCACATAGATCATTGACCATTTAATTTTGGTGCCCAGATGGAGATGATAGAATCCACGATTGGAGCTAATTTTGCTGTAAGAAAGATCTCAGGAAGTCTTTGAAATCCCCACCTCCATCCCCATGTGGGGTCCCAAGTAGGGCCCACCACACAATTGAGCTTAACTTTAGCTTATCTTATCATAAGCTTCAGTTTAGGAGAGCCTTGCTCTTAGATATATATATATATATATATATATATGGGCCTGCTATATATGGGCTGCTCTCCTATTCTAAATCTTCAGGATAAGAATGAGCTCAGGTAACTCAGTGTGTGGTCGAAGCTCACCTAAAAATAGGGATGGAGAGGTTTCAAGGACTCTTCGGGAACTTATTATTTATAAAATTAGCTCCAACCGCAGTTACTATTATATCTATTTGGGTCGCAAAGTTTAATGTTTAATAATCTATTCAGATCGGTACCACAGTTCGATTCAAACGGTCAGTAAATTTGAATTTGACCGAAAGACTATGATCAGTCAATCCTGACCACCAGTGAGATAATAAATTATAAGATATAATGAAATAAGAAATGTAAAGAAAGTGCTTTAATGTATTTTGATTAAGCATCTCACTAGCCCGTGGACACAATAAGGGCTCGCTAGGTTTGTTAGATAGGAACTTGAATAAGCATTAAGAGGTGTGTTAATATTTGCATGAAGAAAAAGAAATTATATTTGATTATTTCAAGAATATATAAAGTTATATTCAATGAAGTTAATAATAATAGATGAACCAATCTCTAAATTCAGGGTCATCTACGTTCATTTGATAGAGATGGCATGCATTCTGTACTCGTGATCGAAAGGGTCTTCCAAACTACTCTTCGTCGTTCGTTGCATGTGATATGATTAGGAATTTAGGATCCATTCTTTTCGGGTGAACGTATGGACCAACATGCGACAAGTGCTATATGGAAACGCCTTCCTTTGCATTTGGCATCATATGTGAAAACGCTACATAAAAATCAAAAGCCACTAAATCGGTCACGTACCACTCCTCTTATACGCTATCAACTTCCTTTCCTTTCTTTTAGCTAATAACTTTCTTCCATTTGGCAACATTGGAAATACAAATAAATCTAAACCGCTAAAATGATCATGATGCCTTTTACAAGATATGACCTTTCTTCTTATGTATGGCACCAAGTGGAGTTATAAATAAATCTAAACAGTTAAGTGATTCATGTCTCATACATGGTGTGAGATTCAAATAACTTGGTTGGAAAAAGTGGGTGGGTTAAAAAATCACTACTAAATAGCCATCGATCAAAATGGGAAGGCCTGGCTTCACATGATCTGTTGATACGATAGAGTAAAGAAGGATGAGTGTTTGTTAGAAGTGGAGGGTTATTCATGAGATAATAAAACTTCTCCATCAATATTGAAAAGGTAGGCCTCATAACCATCCAGTTAGATAGAATTTTCTTACTAACATGCCATTAATCGTAAGGTTGGCCTCAATAACCATCGGTTAGATAGAAATCTTCTTACTACACATGGGCATTTTTGTGCGGGCCGCTTGAAAATTGAATCCCTAGGAGCCCCTAGTCCTCCTATTTGGAAATGGGTTTTCTAGGATTATGGAAAAAGGATTTATTTTTTCCTTTTCCTTTTAGAAAAGCACCCGCATCAACGTGAGTTTCACTTTAGCATGGAAAAAAACATTTTTCATCTTTTCATAGCTTTTTTCGTAGGATAGCGGTCACATAAGCCTACCTTATAATAGGAAATAATTTCTACTACCTGCTTTGAGGTTTTCGTAAGAATAGGTAAGCCAAAGAAAATCTATTATGTATTATAGTCAAGTGGTTTTTGAGTTTGCCTCCTAAGAGGTGCACAACTCGCGCGTCACTACGAAGAAAGAAAAACAAACATTATTATATACTGACACTCAAGATTTTGGTTGAAATACCTTAAGCATTGTCCCAAGTATAACATCTTATAACGAGAAAAAAGTGGCCAGAAAGAAATGTGTGGTGTATGGATCCAGTCATGGTATCTTAAATAATATATATCACAATAGAAAGAAGTGGGAGGAAGATGTGGTAATAAGCGCAGTTTAGTGTCATGATATTCCTTTAAAAATGTCAATAAATGTTAGTCAGTCCCCACCATTTTGAGTTCCTTTCACCAAATTAAATCTCTTCCTTTTTTTTAAAGAAAAATTAATTGGTCTGAATAAGAGAGGTTTAAGTCACAATATGCGGCTAAACTGCTTTGCCAATCTGTTCAATGTGTTTTTTGGTGGAGTTGTTTAAACCAAGCCCCATTTAACTAATTTTTTTCCCAAGTTATAGGACTCAACTTAATGAACGCATCCTCCATTTGCCAAAAGTAATTAGGTCAAACTAACCCTGATTCGCGCAAAATAATAGCTCCATAGATCTTGTGGTTTGAAACTCACCCAAATTTCCTTAGTGTTCGTTAGGTGGGTTGTTTCAGAACACCAGCAAAGGGATTATTCCATCTTAAGTGCAAGAACCTCACGGATAACCCATGATTATAAAATAAATAAATAAATAAATCATGGCTTATTAAACTTGAGTAAATACAACTCTATTGAATGTAAATTGGGAAGATAAAAAATCTTAATTTACTTTAAAATTGGAAGAGATGTAGAGCGTGTTGGTATCATAGACAGATGGCTAGTTTTTCCAGATATCTGCCTAGGTACCACACTGGTTCCACTTCAATGCCTAGTGCTAGTGCTCTGTAAACGTAATTTTCGTCTTCCATTACTAATAAGGTGGATCCACCGTTCATTTACGGTTCAAATGATAGTCAGTCTACCAATCACCGAGACTTGTGTGCTCGAGTGAATTGATTACTCTAATTCTCACGAAAGGAGCATGTACCACTTGTAATCTCACCGGTCGGATTCATAGATCCTTCAATGGCAGTTAGGTACTCTACATTAGATTTCCTCATGTAGACGGCAGAGATGAAGATCAACTAATTTTATAATTTAGAAAACTAGTTTGAAACTACTGTATACAATTTTACCTCACGCTTCTTTTTAAACCATCATTATATGGCGATCTATCGCCCACTTCATATTGGATTTTAAACTTATTTGTCGTCTCTCTGAGATTTAGTGGGACTTGGCATATGTTTGAGCGGTTGAAGACTCTTACCAAAAACTCAATAGCAATCCAGTAATGCCCATGAAGACGGCCCTCGATGAACATTATATAACTTCGGGAGATCCACAAATCTTGAGTCCATAAAGGCTACTACTACACCATTTTGATTTTAGCCAAACCACACAAACAGTTAGTAGTTTTGAGGACACCTCAATTCTTAGCAGGAGCGAAAGATCTCATGTTGTCCAAGTATCACACTCTTAGTCTATATAAATACAATCTATTAAGGCATACTATAAATAAAAGAGAATCAGGAATATCTGGTTTGCAATTATCACACTTTGATTGAGTGACAGGTATAATCATTCATCATCATTGTAGCTCGTGATATCTGTTATCGGCTCTACTTCCTTCCTAACACGAAATCCATACCTCATCGGCTAACTCCTGCGTTTTTTGCACTTCTTCTTTCTAAGTTTGCTATAGAGATGATCAGAATAATGCAGATGAGGCTGCTTGATCATATCGCATCTGCCTGCAACCATGACTGACCTCAAATAATAATATTGGACCCAGCCTGTTTTTTCTATCTGCTTCTGGAAGGAAGGAAGAAATCGCAGCTGCAGATCCACCTATCAATAGGTCTCCAAAGTCAATTCTCTTTTGGAATCTCTTTCTGCCGACCTTCGTTAATCCTCACAAATCACTATACTTCTGCGTCTTCCTGTGGCGCGCCTGTCCAATATCCTCTTGTCTACTTTCCCTATGTATTATGCATCAGTCTATGACTTTGTGGTCGTTGAGATATACACAAATTCTAAAATACTATTTAAAGATGGAACTATATGAAGTCCGAGGGGGGGAGAACAGAAGAAAAAGAAGAAAACAACTGTCATGAGAATGAAAATAGATACACCAGCACTGACCAATACATATTTACGGGGCAATGCTATTTGAAGGTGGACGTTTGTAAAGCAGGAATAGTGATTAATGAGTCTAATTGTTACACTTTGCATGCACTGAGGGCCTGTTTCTTTATGTTATTGAATATCTAAGACTGTTTAGGTGTTTTTAAGAACTAGTTAAAAAAAAAAAAAAAAATCAAAGGTGAATATGCAAAAATGACCACCAAATATCCTCTCTTTAATGAAAATTGCATTAACAGAAGATGATCATTAACATGAATACTTAGCCATCACCTACTAAAAAAAAAAAAAAGGAAGAAAGAAAAGAAAGATTCATTATCAAGGAAAGTCTAGGCCCCATCTACTTCTCCCCATGATATCTTTCACCCCCCTTACCTCTTTAATAATTCAACAAAATAATTAAATAACGGTCTAACCTATTATTGACAAACCCTAATGAAACTCCAAAACACTTGCAGAAATTCAGATCTGATTCGGTATCCCTGCATCTAGCATCCTAGTTGTTCCTGGCTGTACTTAGTTGATTAGAGACTTTTGGGTGTGAGTATTGAGAGCACATGAGTTCATGTCCATCATCTACATAAAAAAAAAAATTCTTATTAAATCCATGCATCTCAAAGTCTTGAGATCTAGAACCACGACCTTCTGTCTTCTAACGGGGATTCATATTGTATTTCATTATTAAGTTTTTGGGTAGAATACTGTATTTTATT